>JAGDQP010002254.1:14106-63219 GCA_022664845.1 Lepisma saccharinum
GTTTTTTATTTTACTACGAGGAATGTCTCGTGAAAAAAGATACGTTTGCTACAGTGTAAAGATTTATACCTAACTTAATTTCTTTCCGCCAATACAATCCTTGCCGTTCTCGGTCCACCAGTGAATTGTTTACTGTTCACAGTGTAAAGGCAATATAACACTCAAAATGGCGGGGCGTTCAGTGACAAGCAAGTAACGTTACTCCTGTTACTGGATTATAGAATATCCAAGTAAGGTTTATACTTCATCCACAAAAGTACGTAACCTCAAAATTGCCTGTTTAGCTTACACTTCGATTAGAAAATGACCGAGTTTTAAGCGTAAAATAAGTTGAATGTTCACGGACAAATCGCTTTGACCAGTTTCAACCCATTTTCAGTTAACGTTAAGCCATTACAAAGAAAATGTTAAACTTTAAAATGGAGTTAATTTTACCGATCTTTCCACTAAAAGGTTTACACTATATTAACGTTTAAGAATAAATACAACAAAACGCTAATTTTCGACTTTTATTGCTCCATAAAACGGAGTAACTTTCATCCATTTCGTGGTTCCACTTTTTACAGTGTACTTGCGTTCTTTCCTGATACCTTCTACACTGTTAAATATTTTCGGGGCGTCTATTGGTATATCCAATAATGTTTTATATTCAGGAATTTTTCAGAGTAATTCTAGGTTCTCAATTTTCAGTTACAGTGTGATTTTTTTCGCACATGCGCACAAAGAGAAAACGCTTTCTTATCGTAACTAAATATGTAATTCTTATCAAGTGTTTGCAGCTGCCATTTGATAACGTATTTGAGCAGAAATGAGAGATATCCTCAGTGAATGAGGATTCACAAATAGAAAAAGTGAAACACGGCGTAAGTCTTGGGAGTAACTTTATGTTTTCGGGATGCGAGCATCGTATTTCTTACCCTCTATACCGTTTTCATCTAGTGCTTTCTTATCACTGGCGGTTTAATCCAGTCAGTAACAAGCTTGGCTTCTCACTAAACAGCTCGTGTTCAAATCTCACTTTAGGCTTCTTATTTTTTCATTTCCGAAAACTGCATGGTGGCTGGTTTTTATTAGCCAAATTTATTGGAAATTTCCAGGCAGGTATAGTTGCCTGGTTTTTCCAGGAATTACTTTAAAATAGTGTACGTTTTAGTTCTGTATACAGTGACTATGAACGTTCTTTCTTTTTTTGCCATTTACTGGAAAGATAATTCAATCCATGGACCAGCTACATTAAGACACGTTCCTCAGTAAATACGAGCGTCTTCATTACTTGCTGCCGCAGCCACATACGAACCTCTCGGCCAACGTCTCTACCATCCGCGAGACGTTTACCGCCAAGGTGAGTTTTGAGTGGGCTAAACAAGTGAAAACATCACTCCTTCACATACACAGGACGCATTTCTTTATCTCCCAACAAGAAACGCACCACTACGCACTGCTGCTGTAACGTACCTTCCTCTGGCATTGCACTGACACGCCGTCAGCGGTCAGTAGCGTTGCTCACTGACTTAATACGAAGCATGAGCGTGCTGCTACCTCGTGACACTTTTTCGAAACTATTTCTTATTATCCCACACCAGTTTGCAAACCTATTTACTGACTTTTTTCTCGTATCCTGCTGCCAAGAAATTACATCGACAATGTACTAAGCAGTTTCTTTATATCTTCATTGTTTCAGTCATTGTTGAACTCTCTAGTCTATTCTCAGCACATTATCATTACGTAGCCTTCGGTGTCCAGTTGATCTTTTCCATTCTTCTCCATTTCCACATTTTGAATGCTTCCAATGTTCTTTCCTCATTGTTTCATAACGTCAGCGTTTAGGTTCCATGCAACATTAATAAGGTGAGTGCAGAGACTAGAACTAGAATAGGACAAACAATCTTCGATTGTCCTGCAATTTGATATCAGAAAGAGGCATTGTATGGCACGTAACTGAGAGGTGGCAACACAGAGCTGGCACCATACACACGGGCGCAGCAGTAGTGTCAAAAAACGGCGGCTATACTGTCAACATGCACCAAAGAGGAACAGTGGTTCGTTATTGTGTGTGCGTGTGTGTGTGTGTGTGTGTGTGTGTGTTTACAAACTAATCATTCCGAGCAATGGAATAATAATAAATACCAACATTGTATAGGCACTTTTTTTTTTGCGAGTAACTTTTGATGGGTGCTCGGAATCCTTTGACCGTCACCGAAATTCATTGCAGAATCAAAGAGCAGTATGATAATGCATGCTTGTCCCTGTAGCAAGTATACCAATCGAGTATAACGTTTCGTAACGAGACAAGTTCGATGAAAAAGCACGGCGGGAGATAGATGAGTCACTCACACAGCGCCAAGTGTTTTATTCTCGAGAAATTCATGACTTTTCAACCGACCGAACACTTGCATTGCACAGACAAGAGTACTAGATAGAAAGGTAATGTAATTGTTCTTTGTTCAATACATTTCGCGATAAAGTATTAAAGTTTTTTTTATTTGAATCGCCTTCTTATATCATGAGATGGGTTTCCCCTCACACTTCACGAATTTTGCTCAAGCATTTTATCAGTTTGAAAACTGAAAACTCTTTAGTTTATGTAAGAGAGTTTATTTTAATTAACCGTTAGAGAAATCCGAGTCATTGTTACGAGAGTCCATATTGAGTCTCTTTCTAAACATATCTATATCAAGCATTTTAATTAAGCAGAACTTCTTTGTTTACACACTTAAAACTTCAGTACTTAGTACTTCTGAACTACAAAGATAACATTTTCATAAAGCAACTTTAAATGCAAATATATATATTTCGGCTCTTCGAACCTTCAAAACAAAGCACTCGGATGAAATTTTCGGTTTATTTTATGCCAGTTAGAGAGGCTTATATAAAGTAATAACAGTAGCTGACGATCAATATGGCGTTATTCAAAGTTTACTTTTACAAAACTCCCAAGTGGGAGTGCAGAGGAACTTCTGTGTTTCAAAAGCTGCTACTCCATGAAACCCACCGCTGATTTAGTTTCTTTTTTTTTTGTGGGAAGCCTCATTGGACATCCGCGTTTATCCTACTTGTAAATTCCAAAAGTTCTATGGGAAGGATTTACGTGAAGTGGCTTTCAATTGACTATTCGTGGTTTGCTTTACAGAGACAGTGGAAAAGGACAATCACCACAAATTCAGCTCTTTGTGAAGGAACATGAATAGATGCGCGAGGGCGACTCATCATTGCCAACTGACGCTGAGAAAATTTAGTGTTACAACAAGTGAGAACGTTGAAATTTCTCTATATTTGATATTCTGGTAGATGTCGAAATAATAAATGCAGTATCCTGCACTACGAAGGCATCGCAGTTTAATCATATACTCACGCTGTCATCCTGACTGAGGTTTTCCAAACATCAGGCGAATGCCGTGATGGTACCTGAATAGTGGTTATGATTGCTACTTCCCTATTCCTTCTTTTCACGGCTATAGAATATCAGTGACCGTCTGTAGTCTGAAGGTGATGTAAAGGCCAGGAATTTGAAGTTTCAACAAGTGAACACTAGCTGTCTTAACTTGAGTGTTTCCCATAGACCTACTAAAAATCACTAGTCTAGAATTTTCTAGCAAGTACTGCACTGTTTGCAATTGAATATTTTCAGTATATTCGAACATTTTAAGTCGTACTTTAGTAATCGAAAAATGGAAGCTGAGTGCTTATTGACAACTTTTACCAAATTGAATAGGACTTATTTCAATACTACACATCAGTGAAGTCGAAGTTCGATTTGTCCAAATGACTTACCGTTCAATTGGGGTGACTTTGATTTCTTTGTTTGTACTTTGCTTTTATTATTTGTTTGAAATTACTATTATTTCAGATAACTAAGTTTATTACTATCATCATTATTATATGTCGAACAGAAGGTGAAGATAGGAGAGATTGGGGTAATAAGAGATTTTTGGGGTAATAAAGAGACTTGAGATTTATTTTCTGAATTCCTGTGAAAGTTTTCCACCAACAATCCATTTGAAGAACCACATTTGCAGGTGTTTTTTTTAATAGTGTCTTGATGAAAAATAAATTGAATTTGCAACATACTCCTGTCTTTCATTAACCCCCTTTCGGGTAATAAGAGATTCACCTGATACTTCCGATTTGGTTGAAGGAAGGATCTGTTGGTATATTAGTAGACACTAGACAGTACCTATATATCTACTAAAACCCCAGAAAATTTTACCTTCCTAACTGCAATACTTTTGAAGATACAAGTTAAACACACGATATTCCATTTTTAAAATTGCCATAGACAAAAAGTCATAGAATTGGGACTTCAAAAAGTAAAGTAAAATATGAAATAATTACAGGAA
This sequence comes from Lepisma saccharinum, assembly GCA_022664845.1. Classification (NCBI taxonomy): domain Eukaryota; kingdom Metazoa; phylum Arthropoda; class Insecta; order Zygentoma; family Lepismatidae; genus Lepisma; species Lepisma saccharinum. The sequence continues at coordinate 18,444 of JAGDQP010002254.1, forward strand.
ATGGAAGAGAATATGATACTTTTCCATCCAACAAAAGTTAATGTCAAGGAAGAAGAATATTCTACTGAAAATATGCCATTTTTTAGAGTTTCTACCATTTAGAAAAATGAAAATAATAAGAATTGATCACTATCATATCAAAGATGAACAAATCATAAGGGGAACCAGTTTAATTTTTAGATATGCATTTCGTCTTTTAAATGACGGAACATTTTCAGCTGTTTCGTGCAGAATGACCGAGTCATTGGTTCTTATGTCCCAATACCCGTAAACTGTCTACACTAATTCGGAAAGTAACATTTTGATATTTTGAATTTTCAATCAGTTCGCATTATTCAAAGTAAATGAAACTTGTACAGCATCTAAATGCGAAGCCTACGTTCAATATGAGTATCAAGTGAACATTGTAAATAGCTTCTTTGTTTCAGAATCAACCGAGATTCTTATTACCCCAGGTCTCCTCTACCAAAAGACTTCGATCCTTAGTCTCGGTTAAAACCTTTACCCAATCTACGGTGAGTGGACCCTTCAAATTGCATGGGTTGATGGAAACAGTTGGATGTTGTTGTTTTTTTAAGCATCTAAAATCTTCCAAATTCCAAGCGGTACTTTCATAAACACGATGATTAGAAAACGTGAGTACTCTACAGGTAGGGAGAGTCAGTCCTGATAAGAGAGGATCCACGGAAGCTGCGTCACCTTCACGTGAACAGAAACCTTTTCGAAAAGGTTGGTTTCAACTGGGGTCGTAGCGTAGGGAATAGAGTGTCAAGAGGCCTGTTTTTTTTTTTGACAACCGTACTTTTTATAATACTTGCTATCTCGAATAACTGCTTCTTTTTGTATTTTCAATAATTCACACAATTCACGAAAATAGGATAGATAATGTCAGGTTAGATGTTCTATTTTTTATTTTATTTTTTATTTTGCGCGATTCAAACACACACAACTCACGGAAATTGGTTAGTTAGGTAAAATCAGGTTAGATTCTTCTTTTTTCATTATACAGTGTACGTGATGCAGCACCAAACATGCTTTCCATCTTATACGTCAATACATTCCTTTCAACGAACAATTACACGTTCACTCACTCCGCGTCACGAAAAAACACATTAGAGACATTTGAAGATAGTTCTGCCATCTAGTGTTAGAGATAGTGACACTTTAAACTAACCTTAATCACAATATTTCTGCAGTGTTAAATTAGCTTTGGCAGTTTTATAAGAAATTCTTAATTCGTGGAAAATTCGAATTAGTACGGGACACTACTGCTCAATTTTAAACTCCAACACAGTGGCGATTCGTTTTTTTTAATAAAGTGTAGGAACTGGAAATTCTTTAAATCTACGATATCCTGATGCCCTCCCTGCCTCCGTAACTTAGTTAAGCTGACGCATTACTTTCATTCTAATTGAGTATTTAGTTTCTGACGGTGTATGGGTCCTCATTTCGTGCTATACTTCTAACTCCATATATTGACTGGCGCGTGGTCGTGCAAGGTAAACGAAGAGGCAGATCCTACTAACTTCGGGAGACAGACAGTGTGAACTAGTACGTTCAATAGTTAGCCACTAGATGTCAATGCATTAGTTTCCTAAAAACACAATTGCCACTCGCACAGTTATTAACTACATTCTCTTCATAACTTATAGTTATTTTCATGAGAACTTTAAAGTTAATCAGTAAATATATTTGTTTTGACTGTAAGAAGTTCTTCAATTCCTATATGCACAGAACACCTCTGCTCCAACAATAATTACAGACCAGTTCCAGGAGTATTATTATTGTTTCGTTTCTCTAACCAAACTACTCTAAAAGGTTGAAAATGTATTTTACAATACCTAGGTGTATTTACTTATGCAAAAATTCACAATCAATATTAAGAATCGAAATCGAAATTTTTGATTATCCTAGTTGTGTAAGGAGCATAAATAGGAAAATTAATAACAATCTATGCAGCATTGATCCAAGAGTTTGGTAATAATATGCGTACTTAACTCTCAGGATATTGATGTAGGTTTCTGGACTGGTCTGAAGTCCCACGACTGGGAATCGATGGCGTAGATTCCTTAACTGGCGGTACCTGGATGACAGAGCCCCTTAAAAGTTAAAGTTGTTTATAGTTGAGATTTAATTCGCTCTGATTATAGTCTTATAGTTAAGAGATTTGTTTAGATGACTGCAATGTACAAGGCAGCATCTACATACAAAAAAAAAAAAAAAAAAAGAATCAATGTTGTATGTGGAAGAAGACGTTACATGACTATATATTCCAAAATAATGGGAAATTAATGTATTATAAGAGGACTAGTGAGGAATTTATGTACTGGAAATAAGAGACGAAAGGTTTTTTTTTTCGCTACCCGATTTAAAATGAAACGTATACAAAAACACTAGAATGTCATCCTTACTCTGTTAATTTGCAAATGCTGCAGCTTTACAGGCTCCGTAGGCTTCGGGCAGAGCCGACTCGAGGGGTGTTCGAACTATTCCTGCGAACAGAGCGCCACAATTTTGTGGGGAGCCAAACTTCTATGGTGCGAGTGTATCGTATGAGTTCGGAAAATTAAATTACTATTGATGAGGGCGCATCAAATATTTGGAACAGAGCGCCAATTGACTTAGAGCCGGCTCTAGCTTCGGGAGCCCGTCCGTGTTTCAGATCCTCAGGGTCTTCAATCTGCGCTTTCCCAGTGGTGACCAAATCCAACCACATAATACACAGAAAAAAAATACTGTGACGAAGTTGGCTGACTATTAAGGCTCAATCCCAGTGAGGTTTCCCGCCTTTTTTCGTTTTACGTTAAGTATTCAAATTTCAGTAGAGGAAAACAAAAATTAACTTCATGGACCAAAGTTCGTTTCGTCCTTCAATAATGAGTACAATTAGTTTTAATTAAATGCTCGTAGGAACTGCAGAATTGTGTGCAGACACTTTTGGGACATTATTCTTTCCCAATAGTGTTTGTACACAATCCTGACTTTACTGTTAATATTTTATTTAAACTAATTGTACTGTACTGTAATTTAATAATTAACGTAAAACGAAAAAGCGAGAAAACCCACTGGGATTGAGTCCTAAGATGTTCGGTATTTTCACAAAGACCCACCAGAATTTTCCGCGTTTTCAGTCTTCCCACTACTATTCTGCTTGTACAATGCTGGTACCAAAATAATGGCATATGGCTGAAGAGGCAGGTGATTTATTTGTGGTGGAGATTGCAACAGGGAAATGGCTATTTATGATGAAAAAAATAAAAGATAAAGTACTTAAAATTTTGCATTTGCAAATCATCGGTTTACTAGAAGCCAGTGGAAGCAAATAAATATACAGGAGCAAATTAATTATATTTACCTTTCCTTTCTCTGTATAAACTATTTAAGAAAATATTTATTTTTAAGATAAATTAAGAAGTTCTCTATACAATTTGCTATTTAACACTCAATCGCAGTGGGTTTTCCTGCCTTTTTCGTTTTACGTCAGTTATTCAAATTTGAGTAGAGGAAAACAGAAATTAACTTTCACGGACCAAAATTTGTTTCGTCCTTGAAAAAGTTGCTCTGTAATTAATTATGATGTGCTTTCATGTTGGGACTGGGTAAAACAAGACGCTTTCCTATACCTCCTCTTAGTTGTAATTCATCGCCGCTAGTGGAAGCACTATCCGTGCGTGTAACAATGAAAACTATGGAAGCGGTACAGAATGAGACTTCTTCCTCTACTTGCTTTTGTTATGTTCGGTGTACCAAAATACAATTATTGTCACTTTAAATCTATAGTATTTATTATCATCATTTTTTTTTATCCCAGTGAATTGAAGTATTTATTCTAAATTTGATATTAAGTGTCGTAAAAGATGAGATAAAATGAATTTTATGGGCAGTAACAGCATCATGGCTTACGCTCGTCCCGAAGTGTACCAGGTCAGTTTTAGTGACCCCTCAACACGGTCTTGGCCGAAATGACCAGAGTTATTCTGTGACCGGGCGACCCTATGATTTAATCTTGACCAAGTTGACCAGGTGGTCGAATCTTTTGACCGGTTTTGACTCGTTCTAAGCTGGTTTTGTTCCTGTGGTTTGAATCAATTAGTTTTGTCATTTGTGAGATTCCTTGAGAAATAAGCCCATGTATCCTAAATTACATGTAGTATATACCTAAATATGATTGATTATATATACTCATATTATTAACGGAAAGAAAAAAGCACTTATATAACAAATATATATTATTTGTGAATGTCCAAAAACATTAATTTCCTCACAGGAAACATACACTCCTCACAAAACCGCCTGAGACCTTGAAAAAATTATTAATATCCACCTGAAAAGGGGTAATGATTTTACAAAGAGAAAGTAATTTTGGCAAAACTTGTTTCTTTGGACCGAAGAGGTTAATGCGTATATCCTATTTAATACTTCGAACAGATGATTCTGTCAGAGTAACCTTTCAATAGGGAGGGGATTCTTGCATACTTCCTGGGGTTTTCTTGTTCTTTCTAGGGATAGGAAACTATCTCCATGTTATTATTACTATTCTTAGGAACTTTTCGGTGTGGTATTTTTCGTTCTCTGGGAGCAACAATGCCGGTCAAGGTCACTCTTAAAAAACTGTTCTAACGCAACAATGTATAATAAGGAAATAATTTATTTAAAAACATTTCCGGATTACCGGGCCAAAATCGGATCACCGAATTAGCCCGAGTCCCAAACATTGACCCGGTCAAAAATTTGACCCGAATGATCCGTTTCAGCTCTGATAGAAACATCCTATTTCTTAAAAAAATATATTAATATCTGATGAAAGACAAGTGTTGAAAATAACTTTAACAACAACAACAACAATAATACGTCATACAACCCTCCCCTCCCCCCTTTACATTATAAAAACATTCGTGAGTATACAATAAACAATCTGCAGGTAAAATATCAAATTAAGAAGCTTGTTTTCTATATCCATTTCATTTTACCACGTTTTTATTAACTCGCTTTCTTGTCTGTCTGTTCGTTACAAATTTTGCAATCGATTTTAAACTCACTTCCCATCATCCGATTTCTTTGAAATTTTGTAAACTTGCTTGCTTCCGATGCCAATACAATATTCAATCATTAGATATACGGCAAAATAATCCATTTAACTGTAATTCATTAATTAAAATAATTCGAAATTATCCTTAAATACACGCAACGCTGCAACTATTTTGTGAAATTTTGGTTGCCTACCTCGCAGGGAGTTTAATATTCATCTATTATACATAAAAATTAATTAAAAAAGGATTTAAAAAACACGATTTTTCAATATGGACTAAAAAGTAAAAAAAAAATAGATTGAATCAATCTTATGAATCGGAAAATAAAAGCGTGAATGCTCTTGCTTGCTTTATCATAAAATTATAATATCTAAGAGCACCCACGCTTTTATTTTCCGATTCATAAGACTAATTTAATTTATTATTTTTGTACTTTTTAGTCCATCTTTAAAAAGCGTGTTTTTTAAATTCCTTTTTTAATTAATATATTTTTTTAAATACTCCTGTATATTCAATTCATCTACAAGTTCCTGATTCGCTTTTTGCTGTTAGTTTGAACGAGAAAGTACTTTATTCAAATAAAATCAATGGATTAAAATAACACTTTATGCAAATACGTTACTTTGTGTGTTAAGGAAGTCTGATTTCGTTCGGGTGTTGTATCCTTATTTCTGTAACACTACTGTGGTCATATCTTCTATCTTGTGTAACAGTTAAGTTGTCTGTATTCGTGGTGTCGTGCTCTGTGATACAGATCTAATCTAGAACTGTGATAGAGTAAGGTGACCGATGATGGCCACCCCTAAAAACTTTTTCTTACAACTTCAAAATATCTAAAGAGAAAAGAATCGCGCTAGGTGGGTTTCAAACATCGGTCTATCCTCTTACCATTAAAAGGAAAAGAATGAACTATACTGTAGCACTTGTGGAGAACAATGGGGAAATGTGTAAGTGCTCAAAAATACCATCATAGGAATACTATACCCAATGATGGCCACACCCGTCTTCTATGATCTATGATGGTCATTAAAAGAGAAATACAATTTGGTAAAAAAAAAATAGTCTAAATAATCACATGTATGGTAGTCAACAGTGCATAATATTTATTATATGGAAAATACAATGATATTTGTAGCCGAAAAATAAGCATTTGAAGCTACATTAAGTGGGTACATAAAAAAGTTGAGTTGTGCAGGTGCAGGCTGAAAAGCAGTTCTGTTAGTCTGCATCCTACGTGAAAACTTTCATGAAAATCCTAAGGAAAGCGCAAAATGGACATTCGTAAATTAAAGTGTAACATTAACATTCCGAGTTTCATTCTAGAATCGGGTCGTAAAATCACCCCGCACTATTTATTTCGTATAGATGAGCTCTGTTTTAGCTAAACACAAAATTTTACATTTCACTTCTTTTGGATACCAGTCTGTAGCCTGGACCTTATTCCATATCAAAACACTTGCCACAAAAATATTTTGTTTTGGTCAGCACACCATACGACTGTGCGCACGTTTCATGTACCCACAGATTACACAAAACACACTGAATCCAAACGTCTGTATTCGTAGCACTTCTTTGGTAATATTTTTTCCCACAACACACACAGCAATCAGAAGCATCACCCGACAAGTTCAATTTCTTTCTGGCAGGAAGGGTCTTACCAGTGGTACGAGCGATACAACTGGAAATAACACCATGGGTTTGTGAAGTTGTTTGTTCAACGCTCTCCGAAGTACCTTGAAGCGACGAAGGATCGCCTTTGCCACTGGTACGCGTGCGCGTGAGATCTTCTTTAAGTTGCTTATCGCGAATCGTCTTCATTTTATTTGGAGAAACGGGATTTAATTTATGCGGTTGCACACGTTTGTTTTTTCTCATAGTTTGTGTGTTCATGAGTGGAAGAGGGAACAACGTAGAGAAGCTTACGTACTTGTCAGTATCTAAACGGGAACTAACAAATTGGTTGCTTCCACACGAGAAGAAAGAACAAGGGGTAACTGTTACTTGTACTTGAACACCCACAGTGACCATCATAGAGACCAGTCGCTGTGACCAGCATAGGGTTAGGCGAAGCATCCTCTCATTTGATGTCACAGGTTGTACATACGTGACTGCAAGAAACCCGCGCTGGGCAGTCATTGAACCTCTGGTAACAGCGAGGATAACGCAAACGGGATAATGCCAAATTACACCTACAACCACGCAATGTTTTTATGTCTCAGTTTATAACGCACCTTGAAAATGTATATATTTCCAGTTTATAACACAACTACACTAATACTACTTACTAGAATTTCCTGCGAATTTGACAGCCTTCTTAGCGTGTCATCACGTACTTCCACACAGAATTACACCTTACCTTACTCTATGACTAGAGCTCCTCTATGATGAAAGGTGAAGAAAAAACACCTTTATTTTATAGGTTATTCCCATTAAGGGTACTTTCAAACCGTGTTCGGCAATCGAACCTTGGTTCTTCTAAAACATGAATAAGGTAAACAATCGGACTGACTTCAACTTGGTAGGTATTTACACTAACTACATAATACTTTATATCTCATCAGAGACCAACTATGAACCAGCATTCCACTCATCATATATTATTAGTTCATTTATTAATTCAATTAACTTCTTCATCCAACTATACAGAACCATCTAGTTCTCCCTCATATTATATAAACGCGTTGAATAATTAAACACCTTTCGCAGAAATCTTCTCTGTTAATATCACATATTATCTAAGCTTACTTTAATATTAGTTTCGCCTTCTCTAAACGACAAACTAATTGTATCAAGTCCAACTTAAAATGAGACAACTCCCTTAGTATAAATACCTTCCAAGGTGAAGTACGGTAAACTTCGGATCTTACTCCAACTAATTATACTAAACCACAAAGAAAATCACTGAAAGAAAAATATCCATTAGCCTTAAATTAAACCATGCATTAATCTATCATTCCTTTAAGCTACTCAAAATCGCTTAATTAATAATTGTGGAGAAAATATTTATATTTTGAAATTAACAAAATTTTATTTCTAACTCATCAAGTTCTCTTTACAACTTAAACATTCAAGCTTTTTGACATAGCTAATATGTATTCAGATATTTCAATAGTAAAAAAAAATACATATTTTATTAATTAGTCTCGAATCTCTATTCATAATACAGAAGTTGCTTAACTGAAGTAATAATTATATTATTATTCGTTTGTCTAAAGCATTGCTTTGGATATGTTCAAAATTATATATATATAACCAATTAGCATTTTAAATTAGTTAAACAAACTATTGGAACAAAATCACATTAATATCATTTAAAATTCTATAATTCTTCTTTTTATTTAAATTGAAATAACAAAATCTTTAATTAGACATTTTCTCTATTCCTTGTTTCTGAATTAAGTTAACATTTCAATTATTCGACATTAAAAATCCATTTTCATATTAGACATATTTTAGGAGAAGAAATAAGATTGATATCCAACAGATTATCTAATCTTCTTGCGTTTTATAAACCAGTAACGGAACCTTCAGTGATTAAACATAATTTCATGACTTCGCTTAAATCAACGATGAAAAGAGGCAGAACTTAAATTTAAAGAAAAGTAATCCGAAAAACACTTCATATTAAAACTTTTCAAAACAACACGAAATTACAACGGTTAGAAGGGCAAAACTCTACTTAGAAGGGGAAAACTCTCTACTAACGGGAGTTAAACTTGCACATTTGTTTTCTTAAAATCTAAAAGAAAAGCACGTTTCATCGATGACAGGAGGAAATATTCCATTGAAATTCACCTTCAAGTTACTTCGGAATATTAGTCTTCAGAAGTTCAATCACTTCTTACCTTTTCCCGAAAATACCAATTTATCAGGAATTAATCGTCTTCTTTTCATCCGTACAACTTCTACAGGAGGTCTTCATGCTAATAGGAGTTAGGCATTACGGATATGTCGACCTAATTAATATATTTCTAAAATATCCGACGAAAACTTAAAATTCGCGCTACTACACGCATCAAACATAAAATTCAGTCTAATTGAACATTTCTATAGCAACGAACAAAAAGAAGAAGAAGAAAACATTTCCATGACGATGGATCAATAAAAATAAAAAGACGAAACGTTTTGAAACTATTTTGCTAAACAATTTTTCTTAAAATGGTTCAAAGAGCCAAATACAACTTAAAATTGCTTAATCCATAAATTAAGAGATGAAATTATTGTTTTATTCAAATTAACCACTAAATTACGATATTAACAAAGATAACAAATATAAATAGTTAAGTTGGAACGTGACTAAGGGACTTCAACCAATCAGAACCCTCCTAACTAAAATGTCTCATATAGACACAGAAAACCGTAACACAAAGATAGTTTTCATGTATTAATACGCAGTAACTTTAATGCTAAATACAAACGGGTTAACTATAATAACTATGTAGCAGTATCTAAAACGGGTCTGCAACAATGACCCATTGTTACTAAGCTTGACAATCGATATAGGAATATGTTTCTTGAACAGCGCGACTGTACGGAGATCCACATGGTTATTCATCGATTTCAATTTTATACGTTCAGCCGCAGCTACATCAGTAAACTTCAAGCTAAAAAAAAACGTAAACTTCGAGCCTTTTTGCTTAGCAACTTTACTGAGCTTCCAAACAATGGTATTACTCAGAAAAAAATAGCTAGGATGGCAACTATGTACAACAAAGGGAGAAGGGCGAAAGAAGACGGAGATGAGAATAGTTTGCATAAAACTTTGGAGTGCTACCACATGTTCACCTTTGACCTTTTTTCTTTCTAATTCCCAAACTAACTTTAGCGTCTGAGTTGGCTCAAGAAAGCCTTACGGTGCCATTCATTTAAAACCCTCAAGAGAGTCTCGTAGACTTAAAGTGCATATATATAGTTTTTAGTCCCCCCATCGAAAGTTAGAGAGCGCATTTTGTCGCCATTATACATATCTAAATAAGTTGTGGTTTCTTTGAAAGGGTCTCCCACCTCGGAGTTCTAAGTGAGAAGTTTGATCGTAAAGACAAATCGTGTTTGGGATCCATTATTACGTTCTGGTTTCATTGATTAGGTTTGAATATAGTTTAAACGTTATTGTTTGAAGGGAGACCATAATAAGGAAAACGTTTGATTTCAGGAGATGAAAATAAAATCTAGTCCTTTTATTATTTAAAAAGAAAAATGAGAAAAGACTTCCGTCGCTGTATCTTGAATGTCTCTGAAATGGATATGAGTGTTTTGTAAAAGAGAACCGACTTAGGAAATAAGTACAATGTTTTTTATATAAAGAGCATCAAAATTTCTGCAACGAGTTACGTAGAGCCTTAACAGCTAATTTTATTTTTCCCACTCCAAACCCCTGATATGTCCGGAGCCAAACAAACTTCAGTGAAGTGCGTGGTTGCCTATAATTCACGGGGAGAACCATTGCTACACGAGGATACGAAGGTTCTCCATTTCCACACCAAAATCAGTAGTTCGAGAAAAACAAGTGAGGTGAAGCCCAGTCGGGGGAACTACCGCCAGGCTTCAATAGCGAGCATCCAACTTGGATGGTTAATGTTCCGTTGGAAATATTGCAGCGAGACCTTTCCAGTAACACTTCAACCACATTCCTGTGCCTAGTGATTCCTATGTTGAAAATCTTCCCCGAATCTCGAGACCCAACTCTGAGTTGTGAATTATCTATAGAGGTTTGTACTCGTCACACCGAGACCTTTCCAATAACACCTCAACTGCCTTAGTAGTCCTAGTTATAAATTGCTCATCCCCATCTTCGGAACTGTCCCTGCAATGTTTATGATCTATACGGGTTTGAAGTCGTCTCGGTGAGACCATTCCAACGACACGCCAACCACCTTGCTAGCCTTAGTAGTTCCTAGTCACAACACTTACTGCTGAAACCTAAAAGTCCAAATGTTCACTATTCCTTGAAATAATGGGATGCTCTTTCACACCATTATTGGCCGAATTATTGCATCAAACTTTCATAACGTCTTCATTTAACTAGGTGAAGGCCGTAGACTATATCCGATCCGAACAGTTATTTATATGCTCATTTGCCATCTTTTACGGGATAACTACCAAATATATTTTGAGTTCTGAAGTCAATACCGTTGGACCATGCTACACCAAACTCTAGATAGATCCGTCGCTTTCCAACCTAACAGTAAGACCAGAAACTCTTGCTCTTCACTCAGTATACATATCAATACTCCTTTTGTTGGAAAATTAATAATATTGTTAGACAATTAAAGTTTTCTGTAGGTAATCTATAATTGATTAATGACCAAAGTAATATAAAAATAATCCTTAATTATTATTTTCTTCTTTTTTTTTCTAAAATTCGACATGTGCCGACGTATTATTACAGAAACTGAAGTATTAATCATTTGTAAAATAAGTAATCGTCCCTGAATTTAGTATTTTATTTTTTATGCATTAAAATATCAGAAAACGATATTAATTCATAAGTCTGTTCTTCAAATTTGTTCATTACAGAAGAGAATAGTTCCATTAGTTGTAGGAATTGAAAGGGATAAAAGATTAGAATAAACTCTATTCAGAAAAGAAAAGAAAAGTTTTGACTGTCAGGGGCCCCGGAAAGTCCCACCCTGAGGAGTGACAGCTCTCCAACTTCTACTGGCGATCTCCGCATGCACATTCTACATGCAACTCAAGCATCTGTCGCGGGTGTCGATGCTACGATTTCTGTTTTTCGGAGACATTTACCGCGAGTCGGAATGTAGAAAAGAGAGGAAAGAAGAACAAACAAAAAAATAGAGAAACGTGAGAAGAGTTTTCTGGAAGAGGGCAAAAACCAGAATATTCATTGCTGTATATTCTGTAAAAATCCCTGTATCGGTAAACCACACATGCAAGGAGGTTGGAGAAACCCAGGTAAAAGTGTGTATTGACTCTAATATGATATCGCATCTTATTAACAAGTGTTTGTATCATGCAAATACACACACAATCATACAGAACACACATGTGTAATAGCAGGATCCATCGTCTGAGGGTGTACCTGAAAAGAAACTATGAGAACTATGAGGAGATGCAGCCACTTGTATTAGAAAATAATTTTCCATTTGTTCGTTATGTCCCACCACCGTTTTTTTTTTACTCTCGCACACACTTACATTAAGAATTCCGATATATATATAAATTTTATCTTTTATCACAATGGAAAATTGAATGCAAGTAGCTAATATACTGCCTTAGTTGTACTCTTAGTTACTGTTATGGATAATTGTGGTTGGTTTTTATGGCAGATTGAAATGAGCCTAGTTTGCACGACTCATAAAGTTAGATTGATTGTTTTGAATCAATTAGTTTCACCAGGTGTTATGTTTAAACATGGACTAAAGGATGTTGAACATACATTGTTGGCCGCCTGTGCTTGTTTCAATTTAGGACTTGATACGAGCCAAGACTTGTGATGACTTCATTGTCTACTGCGTTCACATTCTCATAAAATGTCCTTGTTAAGTCTTTTATGTGGTTGAGATTGGAGTCGATGTTGAGTCTACGGTGAAGGTCAGTCATTCGGGTGTACCGCGGGCACTTCGTGTTTAATTTTAAAATGCGATTTTGAAATATCTGTATTTTTTTTCAGGTGGGCATTCGCAGCGAAAGCCCACGCAGACGCAAAATAGGTTAGTAAATATCGTATAAGCATTTTATACAGAGTAACCTTGCTCTTAACGTGTAATCGTTCCAATACAAGGATACTCTTCAGCTGTGCTAATCTGCCGCTTGCCTTACCACGTTGAATTTCGGTATGTCAGGCACATAAAAGATTTTTGTTGAGCACTTCAAGATATTTTGCTTCCGTTTAAAGGGAATGTTAATATTATTTAGTTTGATATTAGTTAACGGGAATAAAACGGTATTTTTTAGTGAATAAGATTGCTTCGCACTTGGTAACATTGATGTTAAGTTTCCACTTGGTGAACCAATCCTTGAGTAGCTCCATGTGGCGTTGTGTGTATACCATGGATTGTTGAGGTTTTCTCGAGGCGACGTAGACGACCGTGTCACCGGCATACAGGGCTATGTTTGTATCCTCGTGCTTCGGAATATCATTCACAAATATCGAGAATAGGTACGGGCCTAGGATAGATCCCTGAGGCACACCTGCTTTGATTGGCCTAGTAGAAGATTTTTTGTCTTCCACTTGAGCAAAAAAGGATCTGTTTGTCAGATAGCTGTTAAGTAAGTGTAAGAGTGTGACCGGTATATTGTACTGAATGAGTTTATGGATTAGCCCAGTATGCCATACTCGACATCTAAGAACACTGTCCCGGGTGAGCGATTTTTGTTAAAATTTTCTGTAACATATCCCGCGACTCTAACCAACTGGTGTGTTGTGCTATGTTTGCCACGGAAAGCAAAGTATTCATTTAATAATATCGAATTATCTGTCATGAATTCTTGTATCTATTGAGTATGATTCTTTCTGTTATTTTGCCTAACGTATTGAAAAGGTTTTCTGAAATTATTCTTACTTCAAAGGAGAGAGAAAGAGAGAGTATTTTTCTTTTTCTCTTCTCTTTTTCATCACACATACGTCAGTGAAGTAATACTGATGGAAGCCAATTGGTTAAGTTACTATTCTTTTCTTTAACAGTTCTTTCGAAGCTTTAAACAGACCTTAACGTTTAATGGCTTGTTTGCGATCCATAATTTACGACACACACACATACACAACAAAGAAACACGTATCCATAACAACGTAGCTCAACACTGACTCACTGTACAGAGCGTGTTAAAACTTGACAACAATCTTGCGAAGGTTTAACCTTTCAGTTCCAAAGTGAGGTGTCCTCGTTTTACAAATAGGCGTAGATAGCACTCTGCAATATCATTTGTGTTGTGTTGTTCACAACTTGTATATTTGTATAGAAAACTTTCATGTTAATACTTTTTTTTTTACTTTTATTAAAAGCTCACCGAGGTTAATTTCCGAATAGCTCAGCTTTTACAAGATAAAATCAAGACATAGCATTCTGTATAGTTTCTAAATACATTTTTTAATAATTATTCGGTTAGTTGGTATAATCAGTTTAAGTTCTATTACGTTATAATACTGTATTAAAGATATACAAGTTCCTATTCTACAGATTGCTTCGCCTTACCCTTGTTAACGACTATCAGTCGTTAACGACTTGCCGTCGTTAACCTTAACCTTTTGCCTTGTTATAGTAGAAAATTGGTCAGCAATTTTTTGTAACTATAATTCCTGATAACATAAGAAGTTTGTTCATTATGATTTCTTAATATCCTCAATATCAAGTTCAAATTAGTCAGTTCGTAAAAAAGATAATTTGAGATCTTATGTACAGGTACTTTTAATTGCTTTATTGGAACATATTATGGCATGATCACTAGAAAACTTGCCCTTGACGATAAAGAAAAGAAATTTATGAAAGGAACTGACTGAAATGTTTGTATGGAAGCTGCTTTTTCTCTCATAAATAATACAACATATCTTTTATATGCAAACTATTATATGATAGCATTTTGGGTAGATTAGCCATATCGTGAATCTACTATTCTCTGTGTAATTTGTGCATCGCTTCACGTGGTAGGCTCCTATCGAATATGCAAAAGTTATACAGGGTTTCCTATAAGTCTCGATACCATTTACAAACACAAACCTGAACCCGTGTTTTCTATAAGTCCCTATACCATATGTGAAACCGTGCGACATAGAGCATTGCGGTCTTTTAAAATATTGTACTGCAAGTATGAAGGTTTATTTGGTAAATTTTGTATTTTTGGACCATTTTAGTAACTAATGACTTCGGCCCGTCTCAAGTCTCTAGCTGCTAAGTCTCTAAAATCCACAAACATCCATTCTACAACCTGGATTCGAACCCAGGACCTTCAAATCGCTGTCTTGGCACCTCAACACACATGACTACCAGGTCGGCTATGAAGGTTTTTGTTTGTACATTCAATACATCTCAACGTGTGCTCCTTTGGTTACCCGCAGGACGTCAAGGCAATAATTCACTTCTGCCCATACACCCTTCAGCATAGGAACAGATACAGTTTGGATTGCGTCCATTATCCTTGTGCGAAGAGGAGAAGGATAGTTTACAGGTATTAAGTATGCATAATCTTTGCTGTATCCCCAAAAAATCCAACGGAGATACATCAGAGGATGACGTAAGCTAGGCGATTGATCCTTCTTGGCCGATCCATCTCTCCGGGAAAGGATCATCCAGAATATTTCGAACATTTTTTTTTTCGTACACAATGAACAAAACAAACATAAATAAAAAAAAACATTCATGACAAAGAACTTTCAGATGGTAGCAAGACTTTTGGAACACCCGGTAATGTGCATGAAAATTAACAATTAAGGAATCAAGGAAACACAATTTGAATGTGTTCTATTCACCAGCTAGACGATCTTCAATATACGTACATCATACTTTACTCCAAAACACCTGTGAACTAAAAAAGTGCATAACACTTCTGAAATGCAGTTAGCAGAAAGTGTGTTCGCAGTTCGTCTATCAAATGTTCAGACGTCGAACATTTTTTCTCTCTTATAAATGTTTTGTAGGATTAACTGGCCGGTTACTGACACCAAATAGAACAGCAAGAAGTCTAGATGCTATTTACCACTCTTGGGACACAATTTCTCTAGCTTTCGTCAAATTTTTCATCAAATCTAACAGAAACCGGACGTCCAGTGTTCATTTCCCAGGGATTCCCTTCCTTCTTTACCAGCAGAACACCCGTCATCGAAACTAAAGTTCAGTAAATTTTGACGATAACTTCGTTCAGTTGGCAAAACTATTCTGAGGTTGTCAGTCGCAAACTATTTTACGCCTGTCTCGAAATTTTTTACCAACAATTTCTCGACTTTCTAGCCGTCAACGCGACACAAAGGTTTTGCACCCTTTTTTCAAAGGGCTGTGTTGCAAAAAACAACAAAACAAGTCAGTCTCATAACTTAATGAACACACTGTGTAGGTTTTGATGTGAAAGAAACTCTCATGAAATTCCTTCAAAACTAGGAGTTTTGTAACCGAATAATGTTATCTTCTAACAAGTTCGAAATCCAGATCGAAGTTTTATTAACTTATTTCTTTTCATTCTTTCTTTCTTTTCTCTTTCTTTTGTATTTTTCTTTTTTGTTTCTTTCTCTCTCTCTTTTTCTCTTTTCCTCTTCCATTCTTTTTCTCTGTTTCTTTCTACTTTTTTCTCTCAGTATTTTCTTTACTTTCTCCTTTCTTTCTATCTTTTTATTCCTTTCGTTTTCTCTTTATTGCTTTCTTTCTCTTCCTCTTTCTATCTTCTTTCCTCCCTTTACCTCAATCTCTCTCTTCTTTCTTTCTTTGTTTTATCTTTCTTTTCTGTTTCCCTCTTTCCTCCTTTATCTCTGTTTCTTTTTCTCCTTCATCCACTTTCTTTCCTTTTCTTTTTTACTTTCTATTATTCTTTCTTATTCTCTTTCTCTCTTCTTTCTCACTCTTTTTAACTTTCTTTCTTTCTGTCTCTTTCTTTTACATTATTTCTTTCACTTTACCTCTTTTCCTTTCTTTTTATTTTTCTATTTCTCCTTTCTTTTCTCTCTTCGTGTCTTTTCCTTCTTAATTTCTTACTCTTTCTTTTTCCCTTCGTATATCTTTCTTTTCCTTTCCTTCGTTTTCTTACTTTCTATCTCTTTCTTTTTACTATTTCTTTCTGTCTCTTTCATTTTGTTTTTGTTTTTCTCTTTCAATCTGCATTAATCTTTCTGGTTCTTACTTTCTTTTTTCTTTTCTTTCCCTTTCTGTCTTCTCTCCCTCTCTCTCTCTCTCTGTGTGTGTGTGTGTGTGTTTTAACAACCAGTCGATGTATCTATTTTCGGACAATAGTACAGTAGGGTCCCGCTAATCCGAAAATCCGGATAAACCGAACAGAGACCAGGGAAAATATGCCAAATCATTTTTCACTTTAACTAAAGAGGAGAAAGAAAATAGTTTTTTTATGTAAAAAAACTTGTATTTTGTATATAACATACAAGAAAATAAACACAAAGTACAGAAGTACAGGGTACAATTTTAATTACTTACTGTAATTGAAGTACGGTACTGTTCATTATAAAAAAAACTCAATGACATACACTACTAAAAAAGTGTAGATCCTGATATTTCGAACTTTTACTAATTTGAACAGGGCACAGCCCCAATTAGTTCGGATTAGCGGAACTCTAGTCTACTTCGATCAGTTTCCTCATCAGTTTGTAATCGAATTGTCTTGAGTTCTAAGTCCGTTGACGTCTAAACTGATTGAAAATTTCCTTAGTTTTTCCTCTGAATTACACGAAACAATATCCACGCTAGATTCATTCAGAACGATGATCTCTGCAATGATTAGCTTACTAATATTGCTTCAATATTAAACGTTTATAACTTAAAGTTTCGGAGTTCAAAATTATTTATTTCTATCAAAATTCAACCTATGAACGATATTTTTTTTTACAAATTATATATATTTTTCACTAGGAAAAGTGTATCAATATTTGCGCCATTTCTATCTAGATGTTGCAATATATTTGACATTATTTTCTATATATTTTAATTTGTTATCTCAAACTTCATCGTTGAGTTTCTTTTTAGAACATTCCGGCACAGATTGATATATCACATGACCCACTTACTATTTAAAAATTTTGAAGCCGAGTCATGATGGCGGTCATTGTCATTGTACCCTCCAGCATGCATCGCGTTATGTCCAGTATCCATTAACAGCCGTTTGCTTTCAATATATATGCACTGTATAAAAATATGTGAAAGAAAAAGCATTTTCCTTACTCTATATTCGATTTACTTCCTCGCTACATTCCATCTTTCTTGGGTTACCTTGTCGTTATTCGTTGACCATAGCCGCTATTATTATTTTGTCTGTGGAGGTTTACCTATGCGTTGTACAGTGCGTCCGATTTCAAAAAAGCTGGCCAAAAGTCAAAAACGCAAGTGAATAATCTCAAAATCTGTACTCAGGTTTTTTTTGGGTCGCTGATGACGAATCTGAAGTCAGAGCTGCAAAATTGAACCCCCTTAACAATATTTTAACATTTTTGCGTATACTTAAATGATAATTGTTTTTAATGACATATAATGATTTTTTTTTAAATAAATGATTCCTGATTCGATTTTGGGCGGTCATTTAGAATCCAAGATGTTGACGTTTTCAATATATTGTAATATTTACCTAAACTACTCGTGATGATACACCTTTATGACAAATTTCGTTTCTCTATCTGAAACGGTGTGGAAAATGGATTTTTGGGTGTGCCATTTTGGATCTAAGATGGCGTCTTTCGAAACATTTTGTAATATTTTCTTAACCTACTAGACGTGATTATGTACGTTTATATCTAATTTGGTGTTTCTAGCTTCAGCGATAGGGGCTCCATAGTCCATGGACTCATGTCCGCGTGGTCCCCTGGTTCAATTCCCCACTGGAAGTCCACTTTTCGGCGTCCACCCAGCGTCGTGAGGAAAACTGGGGAGTCACGTGAATAAAGACGTGACGGACACTCGATTTAGAAAGACCCTAATACGCCTGTTCGTGGCTAGGTGACGCGCAGCGCTGACCACACTGTCATCACCGAGCAAGCGCGGACAGTTTTCGTTGGGGCAGGCTCAGGAACGCCGGCGGTTATTATTATTATACAGCTCCAGCGATTTAGGCTGTGGAATCCATACAACAATAGGTTTGGCGGCCATTTTGGATCCAAGATGGCTACATTTTCAACATGTAATATTTTCCTAAACTACTCGTGATAATACACCTTTATGGCAAATTTCGTAGCTCTTGCTCAAACGATGTGGAAAATGGATTTTTGGGTCCGCCATTTTGAAACGATTGAATGACAAACAGGGGCAACTTCGGACAAATTTATATATACTGACGAACATACATTTGACTCTAACTTACAGTAAGTCTGACAGGGGAACAACACGGAACAACATAACTTTTTCATAATAACGTATCGTATTTTAACGCTTACAATTAGTAAAAATCACTAACAATTATTGTTTCATTAATAATTTATGTTTGATACATTATTATTTCGTATATACGTATATTCTACGTACTTTCAGACGTTGATTCCATTGTATTTGATTATGATCTGCTTCAGTCTAAAGTTTTTATACAACTTTCAACACGTGCGTCGTTTACTGCCTCAGTAACACAATCGATGCCAATCGAACAAAGGTAGCTTTGCGACTCCTATTCTGGGACAGGTAAAAGGAAATAAACACTTTCATAAGTAATTTCTGACCATTACAAATATACTGTAACCAACCCAACATGAAAAAAATCCCTAACTAGTTACTTTTTGCTTTGGACTTTTGGCAAGTTTTTGTGGAATCGGCCGCACATACTGTGCACTGTACCTACATTTCGAATTTTCATCAAAATTGGGTTCTGTCACTTGGTGAGTGTTCCTTGTTCGATTCCTCAAAAGCGCTTCTTGTCAGCTTAAAGAAGCTCTAAGAAGCATATTTTGTTGATTTTACATAGTCAGCTCTAACGCCATTGTTTAAAAAATTAAGCGCGGAGCGTCAGCTCAGCTCTGGCGTCAGCGTCAGCGTCAGCTCTAACGCCATTGTAACGCCATCTGTGTCATTTTACCTTTGTTAATGAATACATTAACGTCTAGGTGTAGCAGCTGTGATATTTTGATCGTGTTTTTTTTTTTCAATAAGAGCTAAATAAACCGCTTTATATTATGTTTTGAAGATTTGCAAGCAATATTAGAAATGTCGTAATTATCATTGCTTCTAAGTACATGCTTTGCATTAACAGGTGACTCATAGCAATACTAAGTACCAATATTTAGTATTTTTTTCCGATACTACAGATAGAATTTGCACGTGCACTATTTGCGAGAGGAAAAAAATGGCGACAATAACATTATTTGTTTCACAAACGCTCACTATGGTGACGTTTTGCTGTTCAGTTCTCTCTCAGGGAACATTTTTCAGGGCTAATCACAAAAGAATGTTTGGAATGTGATTTCCTCCCCCCCTCTCCCACCTTGTTACTAAGCTGAAGAAGCTTCAACGAATTAATTGTCTATGAATTGATAATTCATTACGTTCATGCACTGAACCACCATTCTGCGAATACTTATTCGTAGCCAAGGATATTCCATATCACCGAGAACATGAAGCAAAACGTCACAGCGTAGTCCCGCCCAGTTAGCCGACTTACTTCAATCAAAAACATTGTTTTCGGATAACAAAAATGACAGCAAGCTCTGTTGCTGTCTGCTAACCAATCAGGTGCGTCACCTTGGTCGATGCTCAGTTTTTTTTTTGTTTTTTTTTTTTTTTTTGGCTTCACTCTTTCGCTGGGCATGAGGTACCCTTAAACAAATCCTCTATTACAACATTATTTTTCGCAGCTTGAGAAATCTTTTGAAATCATGGATAGTTAAGTGTTTATTTTGAATAAAGGACCAAGAATGGCTTTGCTTAGTTTGGTGCCAGAAGGAAAAGATTCTCCCTACATACTGACACGTACTCTTCCTATGAACCTGGCATGATTAATTATATTGGTTAGAATGCAAGCAACAATCACTAATTAGGAAATATGGCACGACAGAAAGACAGGGAAGGAATTCAATGAAATAGAATGGAAGACACATTTAGTTGGCGGATAAGGTTTCGCCAACTAAATGTAAACGTTTAAATAATATTTTCTCATCAACAAGGTTTTTTAGCCTGTACAAGATGTCAAGCTTTAACGGAGGTTTATTCGATGTTTGGAATAGGAAACTTAGCGTAAATTGACTAATAAAAATGGCTGACTACTCTAAACGTTTGCTCGAACTCCGGTCAAAAAGTTGGTAAATTAATTCTATATCAATTTGTCTACTCTTACGCTGCAGCAAACCTTACCACGTAGTAGGAGCAATGATTTCAATTGAAATGCACAGGAAAAGAACGGGCTTTGACCAGTTTTGGCGAAATTGAGATAAGAGCGCCATCATTTAGCTCTTTGAATGGCCTTTCTAACAACCTATCATATATGAAGATAACATGCATAGACCATCTGCTATAAGCACATCTTTATTTGATGTTCAGGTATACGTGCAAGAATATGTGCGAGTAACCAAACGAGATAAATTCCTGATAAGTACAAGGAAAAAAGGTGTTTTTTTTATAAAAAGTTAAAAAAAAATCATCTTTCCGGGAATCGAAAACAGGTCTCTTCACCAGCAATCCACTACTCCATCCAACATACGAAGCTGTCAATCGAAAACGGTTAGTTTTGCAAGGTCTTTTTTTTTATCCTTACCTGTATTCTCAACAGTGTGATAGCATCTAGTTAAGTGGGACACTAACATATGACAGTGATTCTTTACGACTTACTAGCTCTCTAAAGACCAAACCTTTATTGCAAGAATAATGATTCTTTTGTTCCTTTCGAAGTGATTCATTGTCCGATTCGTATGACTCAATTGTTCCTATTTATATTATTATAATTAATTGAAGTTCTTATGTATGTAAATGTTCAATCCTGATATTTGTTTATTGAAATATTCAACAATTTGATGCTTATTCGAATGTATCTTTGTTCATTCCTCATATTTAATACCCGTTCTTTGGATATGTGTTTCTTTCTCTTATTAGGATTCTAATAATTAAATTGTTCGAATGATTATTCGACTCAAATAATTATTCGATTAATTTTGTCATTCTTAAAAGGCTGATATCAACTTTGATTAAGATTGGAGTAACACAAACACCCGTTGAACATCATTCATACATCTTTCGTTCGTTATTCTAATGCAGCATTAGAAGCACATTAAGACCATGACAGAAGAATTAAGTCATCTTTGATTATTCTAGAGATTGCTCCAGAAGTCACCAAGTCGGGTCATATTTTGGTTTTCGTTGTGGTAAAATATACGAGTAAAAATGCGAATAAGTAAATTGGAACTACTGTAATTATTTAATATGATTACAAGAAATTACAATAAGAGTCATTCCATACCAAGTCAACCAATAAAAAAAAAATAGACCTTAGGTTTTACATAAAGTGTGATATTTAGTAATTGTGTTCTATGCATTGATATAATCAAAAATACAAAATTTCTTGTTTTGTCAATTTTGTTTTTTGAGATATAAATTGTTAAAAATAAAAAAAAATCGACTGACTTTTTACGCGTTTTGAAACCTTTAAAAACTCGGAAGTCGAAAACCATTTGTCCTAGACACTCAAACTTGCACTATTCGTTTCTGAATTTCAAGAATCTGTAATTTGATATATTTCTTTGACTTTATTAGACCAATCTTTATATCTTTAAAAAATGAAACGAAACTTGCTTTTGATTAGAACGTATACTCCAAATTTCATGATGGTATTTCAATAGGATCATTTTGAAAAAACGGTTTTCTAACAGAAGTACACGACCACTTATACAATATGCATAACGTAGCTTAAACGTCAGTACGCATGATGGCTTTTAGCAAAGTAAATTTAATTGGTTAAAATGTCTCGTACAGTATCTTCATTTCAGTTCTATTGTAGAACAAACCGAGTCGCCGTAGCTCAGTGATAGAGCAGTGCCGTAATATTCTAGAGGTCGTGGGTTCGATCCTAGTGACCGACGATCCTGACTGAGGTTTTTCCAGAGTTTTTCGTCAGGCAAATGCCGAGATGACACCTTCAACATAGGTCCCGACCGATACCCTCCCGAATCCTCCCACTGAGCCTTAGATGCGTAAATGTCATAAATAAAATTCAAATTTAAAATATTGTAGAACAAAACTAGTAAAAACTAATCAGTCCAGTCTGATCTCTGTATTAAAAAAAAACAGTAAGAATTATTAGTTTGAAATGGTTTAGTTACAGGCTAAACACAACAATACATTTACTACTTTATTATAATAATTATTATACTAATAGAGTGATAGATTATTAGTCTATAATTAAGTACTTAGAAATGAAAGTTTGAACATATATGTAGTTCCATCAACACATATCTGCGTTAATAAGACAGATCATTCTTTGGACACAAGCTGCGATTCTAAATTTTGAAAAATTGATAATTTAGGGTTGTTACCAGTTGCCTACGTAATAAGTTCGATTCCTTATTGGTTGCCATTTACTATGAGAAAGAATAATTTTAGTACATGCTGTAGTTTTGTGAATCGGGAGCGTGATCTGGGTTTCATGACTTACGAGGGAAGTGTACGGGTTGGAAATTGAGTTTCTTAATGAGACTTGAGTTTTAGAAATACGCAGATAGTTGTCTCTACAAGATAAATTATTTTCGGCTGATATACAGAACTGTATGAGATATTGCTTCCTATGTCTATTGGAGCTGACTTTAATACTACCTTTGCACTTTTTTTTCTGTGCACTTGTTCACTTCCAGATTTCCTTCTCTCTCTCTTCCTGTCTTTAATCAGATATGATTTTTGAATTGTAGATATATAGATGAAGCACTTACTCCTTTCCTGACTACTATGCAGTACTGTTTTGATAGAAGTAGTGAGAACTGTGACATACTTGCTTTTATGCGATGTGTTCATTGTGCAACTTCTTATTGTTACCATCAAGCTGTAATTTATTTACACTATTGCAAACCCTAAACTACAGACATGCATGCCTGCAATATCTCTAATTTATATATGACAGTGTATTGTTACGTGACGTTTGAAGCCTCATAACTCTTAGACGCATAAACGTAAGCCGAAACGGATTTCAGTTTTAGAGCCCACTACATGCCTACATTTTATGACCCAAGTTTCATTAATCAACGAAACTTACAACCCGTACACTTCCCTTGTTAGTGTGGCTTGTTACCACGTTTCTATTAACTCGCTTTCTAGTCTGTCTGTTCGGTACAAATTTTGCAATCGATTTTAAACTAACTTCCCGATGAACTAGAGACTTCAAACTTTAAAACATAGCTCAGAACTGGATGACAATGCAATATTAACTTACGACATTTTGAATCCAAAATGGCCGCCAAACCCATTCTTGTATAGAGCCTAAACGGCTAGAGCAATAGAAACGAAATTTGATATACGGGTACACTATCACTAATAGGTTACGAAAATATTACCAAATGTTTCCAAAGACACCATCTTCCATACAAAATGGTGGACACAAAAAATGCATTTTTCACACCGTTTGATCTACAGAAATGAAATTTGGTATGAAGGTACATGACCACTAGTAGGTTAAGAAAATATTACAAAATGTTGAAAAAGTCGCCATATTGGATCCAAAATGGCCGCCAAACCCATGGCTGTATAGAATACACAGCGTAAACCGCTAGGGCTTGCGAAGTGAAATTTTGTATGAAGGTACATTATCAGTAGTAGGTTAAGAAAATATTACCAAATTTCTCCAGAGATGCTATCTTAAATCCAACATGGCGGACACAAACATTAATTTTAGATAATGCATAGCTTAATAATAGATAAGAGCAAGGAGTGTAGAGAGTAGCTGTCGTTGAGATAACTCACACAACAAATCATATAATTTGCAATGCAATAATATTGTTAGTGACATAGGTGAACTATTCATGCATTTATCTATTGCATGTGCCCCTCGTTTTTCGTTCTAAATCTTACAAATATATAAATCTGTATGGGGCTAGGAGAAATTATTTTATACTTTTCAGTCTGTTTTAAAAACGTGGTATTTATGTAATTATTTTTTATATCTATGGTTTGCCTTAATGTTTTTTCGCTCATTTTTTAAAAAATAATATCAATCCAAGATTTATTTTGTTTATTTTCAATATGTAACATCTTACATTTAATTCTGTACGTGCAATATATACGGTTATTTCGTGACTTTTCAGCGAGTAAGCCGGTTACGTGAAGAGTAGCGTAAAGGTCTTAAGTTTTTTGTGCAGGGTAGATTTTTTTTTACCTTGGATGTTTTTCTTTTACTACATACGTTGCTAGGCAACTTGTATTAGCTAAAGAAAAAAAATAAAGAGGAAAACAGGAAGGAGATGGTCGAGCTGGCACGTATGAGGCACGTAATTGAAATGGATGGGGAGAACCATGGTGGTGTACGGTGTCTGTTCTTGTTCTCTGGTTTCTCATTTATACGCTCTCCCCAGCCATCTTGTTTCGCGAGTTATTAGCAAGAGGGTGCTATTTTTTTTAATGGTGAACAAAGGGCGTCACGGTGAGCGCTTGCTCCTGCCCATTAATTTGACGTTACGTGTGACAAGCTTCGAAGCTGTGTCTCCTTCCTCTCCCTCCTGTTTTGAAGACTTAGCTACGCATTTTCGTCTTTGTACTTAATAATAATGCATAGCTTTGATATTCCCTGTTTGTGAGTTAAATCGTACTTTAAGTGCATTCCAGCGGTGTTCCAATGCAACATCTGAGGTAATGAGGTCAGCAGAACTAGAGAACTTTTGCACGGTTGCTAATTTTGTGAAATGTTCCTCTGTTCACTGGGAGCTGCTAGGGATCGCTTAGGACATGCATTGTTGTGTTGGAAGAAGTCGTCGTCATCAGGATAAAGTATGGACATAAACTGGCGTAGGTATTTAGAGAATACCTGCATGTATTTCGTGCTGGTAAGAAGCTCGCGTCAAGTGTCAACTGATGGACCACAATATCACAAACCACATTGGCAATTTGACATGACGAATCAATTGCCTCATGAAGTTGACACTAATTTCCTTCATACACGTGTGCATGAAACAGTTTGAATCGCTACTTATCAGATTAAACAACTGTTTCTGTTAACCAGTTACAGTCACAGTGCTCTTTTGGCTGTGTGAGTCATCTTAGTCTATTGACCTGTGTTAATAGGGATGTAGCCCACGAGCGCACATATCTTATCTTAGTTCCAACTGTCAATCATTTCAACTACCACGAGCGCACAACATGTTGCCAAGCTTTTAGCCTTTTAATGTAAATTAAAGAAGTCAATGTAAGAATACTGCCATGCTAAGTCAAAGTGCCGTATCTACAGGAAAAATGAAAATTGAGATTTTTGAGGCTTTTGTACTTTTAAACGATCGGGAATTCAATGAACTAATCAAAAAAGCTGTATCTTCAATAATAACTGTAATACAAGCATGTTATTTTGCCGTATCTACTCGAATTTAGCACCTGTACTAAATAAGAATGCAGTATATACAACTTACTAAGCACAAATACGGTATATGGATTACAGATAGTGTATTGTTGCTTAGTATCAAGTATATACTGCGGCTTTGCTTAGTGTTGTCGCCTTTATTTTTATTTAAATGCCGCTTTCTTAGTCGCGCTTAGTTTCACATCAGTGATTATTAATACAGCAGAGTGAGCTTTTGTTTAACAGAGACATAATTTTATATTTTTCTTACCAAACAGATCATGACTTCAAGATCTAAACAATCTTACAATTAGTTAAGGAACGTGAAAATTTGAATACAAGTGATAGTGAACTTATGAATCCCCAAAGTGGTACGCAGCAGCTAACTGACGAATTTGGAATAGATGTTGAAAATCTAACATTATTGGATTTATCTCATTTTCAACTGGGTAAAGCTAGCACTGAATTAAGCTTTGGTTTGTGAACAGACAATGAATGTAGCGAAACTTACAGCAGGTGGAAACGTATTTGGAATATCTGAAGGTAACATTAATGTTGGTGAATCATTTAAAGAAATGCCCTGATTTGTAACAGTTCAAGCATAGAAGTTCATGATAGGGATAACGTTGCGATATCTCCAACACTTGACTACCCTCAAAATATTCAAACTGTAAACGTTTGTGAAAAAGAAGGGACCAGAAAACAAGGTAATGTTGATGGAAACACTAATTTAGGCAATTATACAATGAATACAATTTGAAACATGTTTCTACAGAATTAAATATGTTTATTAATCATGCTTATTCTGAATCGATTACAGGCGTTTCTTCTTATTTTGGAGTATTTTTTATATTTTTTATTTAATCTTTCTATGTCAATTAGGTAGCCATTGATTAAGAAGTAAGTCAATTCTTCTTCAGCTTCGTCAATTTACTATAAATCGTGAATATGTTTTACATGTAGATTACATTGTTCTACAACTGTCACCGCAGAATCGATAACCAATTGCCTTGAGAAAGTGAAGCAGAGCATTTGTAGTCCTGCCGGTACACTGGTACTTTTCATGCTGAAGAAAACATTAATTTCTCAGTGAACTTTCCAGTTGGGAATTATTATATTGGGTCATGTTTACGGTGGCGATCTTAGTTTTGCTTTCAGTTTGGATTTCGGTAAGCACACGAATCACATTGTGTATATTGGGCCTAGGATTATATAATCGTCCATTGTAATGGCGATGAAAAGATTCGGCGCTATTTGTGGTTTGCAAGGCGCTACCCACCCACATGCATGGAGCAAATCTGAAAAAAAAAAGTCAATTAAAAACCACGAATTTAGTAAAAGTCCAGGACTTTTGAAGAGATTTTTCTTTTCCAATAACGTCGCGGACTTCATATCGGTAATGAGAAGACACGCGGGTTGTCCATCCATGTCAATACCGATGTATTATGTTGCTTCCACACATTACTTCCTCAGAATAAAAATTATATTTTGAGTATTATTAGGTAAATTTTGTTGGTTTCTTAAACTAAGCTTAATAGCCAATCAGCGTAATGTAAAATGAGAAGGAAAGGGATGGCTGCAAACTTGGCAACATCTTGTGCGCTCGTGGTAGCTGAAGTGATTGACAGGTGGAACGAAGATAAGATCTGTGCGCTCGTGGACTTCACCGGTTTAATAGAGATACGTGGTTGCGTCTTTAGGCTGCCAAAGCCGCAGTGATGAAAGAGCTGTTGCTATTGCACATTTATAATTTGCTTACCCTAAAATCAATCGGCACTGAACACAAGATGTTTCAATTTATCAGGCATTGTTAGTTTATAACATTTATAGAATAGAGAACAAAGACTCTGATCGCTACGTTTCCCATGCTTTTTCCCGGAGGCGTGCTGGTCGAGAGATGTAATCTCTCAGATATGACGGACCCAGACAAAGTAAATAAAGTAGAGTATTTCCAATATATCTCTCCAGAAACATATCCAATCACGATCGAATTAATTTAGTTGTCCATATCCCTTTCTTGATAGTAAGAGGGAAAAAAATTCTTGTTTTCTTTTAATTTTATACCTTTCTCTGCAAAATTGTATCAAAGGAAAAGAGTGTTCGTTTGAAGGGGAAACATATACGTCATCCCTTAACAGTAGAGAATAGGGGGATAATCCAGGGATCACGTGACATTGACGCAGATCGCTGAACCCTTCCGGTAGCCTGCAGAAAGAAGGGCAAAAAGAGAAGGCAAAAGACGCAGATCGTCTCCTCCCTCTCTTTCCCAGGATACACTACACACCCTTCAGAGATATACGTTACCATAGCAACATCTAGTGTCCTACTTTTTTCTCCTCGTCATCCTGCCTTTCTTTCTTTCTTTATCCTGTGAGACTGCAAACCAACACCGTTGGGTGTTAGGCGGGCTTGCATTAAAACCACAAGGTTTAATGTTTAGACTTAAATGTTGAAAGCGTCTCGTATTTCGCCTGTCGTCGATTTCTAAGTGCCTGCTTAAAGCTGTTTTGTGGGCTCCGAAAGGAAGATTTTTCTTCTATATTTTTATATTGTTTATGTCGACCGAAAGTTTGAAAAGGAAATTACAAGGATACGAGGATAGGCGAATAAAACAATTCTTGTTTTTATTAGTCTGCAGTCTTTTGTGGGAATTGCTGTCATCATGAGAGTAATGTTTCATTTATTCGTCTTCCAAGTGATTTTACTCATGTGTTTCTTGTTCTTTTTAAAGTTACAAGATCTAAGCTATTCCTTTAGTGTAGTATGACTGGCTTACGTTGAAATACGAGTCAATATTCAGCATTTCTTTGAAGAAGAAAAGACAGTCCAGTTATGTGAGAATAGCTCGACAGTGGTTAAGCTCCATTTCCCGGATTAAAGTGTAAAAAAACATCTTTTTAAAATTACTTATGTGAGTCAGACAAGCAACTATGATGTAAGCTTATCACATGTCTGAGGGATGTCAAGCTCTCGTGGCGTAGTTGATAGAGCCTTGGCTTCCATTTGGAAGATCCTGCATTGGAGCCCAGTGGGCGGTCATCCTGACTATTTCCAGCTTTTCTTGTCACACTAGGCTAATGGCATTATGATGTGCTTCAATGTAAGCCTTAGCTGAGTTCTTTTTGGCAGAGCTGAAACAGGTCACCTGGTCAAGTTTTGGACCGGGTCTAGGCTTCATACCTGGCCTGACCTGATTTAGACTCGCTAACCCGGAGGACGAAACAGAGATTTGTAATTATTTCCTTGTGTTTGAACAGTATTTTTTAGGGGTGCCCAGGACTGAAGATATTACCTCCCAGAGCATGAAAAATACGACGGGGAAATTCCCAGTTAATTATGTTTCCCAGACCGGGTCAATCTTGTCAAGTTTCGGACCAGGTTTCCGGGTCACCTATGTTCGGGTTTCAGCTCAGCTTTCTGGCATACCTCTCCCTTACACTATCATGGGCGCGTGACCTGAGCCCAAGATACTCTCTAGGTCATAAATACAATATTTACAAAAAGTAACTTTTGTAATTATCGTGATCATTGCAATGCAATGTTTATTTACAAGGAAACACTAGGCATGCACATTGCTAACTGAAACTTATCCAGTGTTTACTCTTGCGTCCAACCGTAAATAAACTTGCTTTTGGTATATATTTATTAAACCTACTAGAATGTTGCTTTCAAAATTATAATTATTCACCCCGTTAAATGCAGAGTTGCGTGCAGTTGTTAATTAACCCCTTCCAGGAATAAACATGTTACCAGACTTGCGTACATTCTGTATTTAACATTATACCAACGTCATTTTCATTAAAATTGTCATTATTGCGGACTCAGATATAAATGTAGTATATAAACTATTTTCCCCTGTGCGAAAAGACCGCTGTTAAAAGAATGCATACTCAAAATGGAAAATGAATTACAGTCGCCGCTGTACCACTTACGAACATTATATAACGAGTATAGGATATGGTTCTAAAACTTCAACATGATATTCATTATTTTCCATTATTTGTAATCAGTTTGTTTCTCTACACTGTAAAGTAAAATAAATATGTGATATCTCGTAGTCAATAATAATAATAGTAAATATATTCGACGTAGTTATAATCGTAGTAGTCGTAAACATAGTAATATCTTATTATACCTTCAAAATCGTCGTTGTAGTAATAAGCTTTGTAGCTTCCTTTAAATCTATCTCAGGGTTGCTTTGAATTCGAGACGAGGTAGACTACTATTCATTAAAAAACTTATCCCGCAAGAAAGAGTTTCAGCCTCCATTATAGTTTCCTATACTTATTAGTTTCTTGTCAATGGTGGTGGGTCTTTGAAGGCAAATTTAGCTCTTTTCAAACGGTTCGGTCTAGTGCTTTCTTTTCTGTGTTCGTGTACATTCTATTTTCCCTAATACTATATAAAATAGTTGCATCCACCTATTTCCTCTTTTCTTCTCCTTTGACTAATACCTTAAGTGGACATATCAATATACAATCTCTTCCTAAGCAATGTTTTAAAGAGTCCCTTTTTCTCTTCTCATCAAGGTG
Source organism: Lepisma saccharinum (assembly GCA_022664845.1). Classification (NCBI taxonomy): domain Eukaryota; kingdom Metazoa; phylum Arthropoda; class Insecta; order Zygentoma; family Lepismatidae; genus Lepisma; species Lepisma saccharinum. The sequence continues at coordinate 49,108 of JAGDQP010002254.1, forward strand.
TACATTATTTGATGTTGTCTCCTGTCTTTTTACCAATCGTGCTCAAACGTACAGTATATAAGCTTTGATGATATTCTAATCTTAGGGTTTGAATGTGAATATTATTTATGCCAGAACTGATAACCCTTTCTGTAGATTGTGAGCTCCCATGTGAATCACAATACTTTATTGATGTTGGCTACCTTCTCCATAAAGTTTCCTGGGTTTCAGATGCCATTTTTGGTTAGATTTGCATGACGTACGTCGAGTATAGTAGGAGCTCAGCTGTAGTTTCTCACGGCTATCAGGATACAACTCTGAAAGACGTGGAATACTTTTTTTTACCAACTCAGAACAAATCTGGCCTCATAGACTTGTTGTCAACAGCGCTCATTAAAGAACGTGTGGCTGTGTGTCGCGCTGATGGTGATGCAGACTCAGCAGCAGGAAGCGCACACAGAGAACAAACTTCTATCATTGTCGGTGAAGACACAGATCTCTTAATTCCTTTAATTAATAGGTCTAATAAGTGAAGATAATGATGTGTCCATGTTGATGCTAGGAACTAACACAGTTCCCAGGAGAATCTTTAGTTCAAAACTGCTACAATAAGGTCTAGGAAAACTGAGTCGCCATACTATGTTTATCCGTGCAATGACAGGGTGTGATATAACTTCATCATCTTACAAGATGGAAAAAAGAGAGATCTTAAGTTCAAAGGACACAGTGTCCTGCAGGAGAACGGTGAGATTTTTAACAGCTCTAAGACTTCACATAAGCTATTGCAACTGAAGAAGAAGCATTTTTGTTTGCAATGTACCCAGGAAAACCAAATGATTCTCTTGATAGAAGACGGTTGCAAATGCATATAAAAATAGTTTGTCGGCAATCAGTTTGGGCTACATTTAACTTGTCGTTCACTCCCACCAACTATAACTTCTGTGAGATAGCATTCTTTCAGAACTGACAAGTGTAAGAGTGGAAAAGAATTTCTCTGAACCCAAGAGACTATTGTTGGAAGAAAAATTGGCACAACATCATACTTATATCTTCAAAGAAAAATCTATCTCTAGACGAACCTTTCATGTTAGGGTCTCTCAGCTTTAAAGCAGGCTGTCAATTCTGGTGTCCTTGTGTAAGACAACGTTTAAAATGCTGTGGTTTCTGCAGTCAGTGCCTACGGCATTGAAGTAGTAATCAAGAAAAACCAATGTTGGAAGAGGACGTTGATGATCCCGACCCACTGTCAACAGGGAAAGATGAAGAAGTAGTAAAGAGGACCAGACTCGAGAACCACCTTCCCGTCGTCTGCGAATTTATAACATGAGTACGGTACGCTAAGCTGGGTATTTACGTTCAAGAAATAGCATTTTCTAACCAACTTCAAATTAATTTGAGGTACATTTAAAGTTCTCCAACTTTCATTTGATAGTAAAAGTTATCTTCTTTGTTGATTTTTTTTCCAAATTATAACTATTTTAATTAAATCACATGTTTCTCAAGAAACCACATAGAACCCGCCACTTTCACAAGAAGCTGTAAAGGTAACAAATACAGTTATGTAAGATTTTCACGTAGTCGATCTGCACGCGCTCCTTCAGAGGTAAAATATACAAGAGGAAGAAAACGTATGAGTGTCGTAGCTGTCTCTTGTTGCCGGCTGGCAGTCATCACCACAGTAAAATGGATATGTCAGTGAGAGGAGGTTGATGCGCTATTGATGCCAATAATAGGGCAAGGTAAAAAGCCACATGTCAGATCCTCCGTGAAACCATTATCCGACTTGGTTGGAATATTCACCACGTTTCCCTGAACCTTCGGATTTGTTCGTTTCGTTAGATAACCACCTGCGAGAACGACTGTTGCGAACCATAGACGAGGTGATACACACGCTGAATGGGATCTTATATTTCACGTTCACTGAGATCAACCACCGTAAGATCCACAGAGTCTGCCAGAGCGTTAGAGACAAACCATTGCTGATGACGCGGAACTATTTCTAATTTTCCAGGCACGTCTTACTTCTTGTTATCGCATTTCTATTTGTAGAATCTAAATCCGAAAGAAATCTATTGGTTGCCTTCTAATCCGACTCAAAAACTTTATCATCGACTAAAAAACACGATAAAAATACACTGTACCGAAGTGGTAGTGCTTTCCTGCCATTTCCTCCAGCAATTAACGTTCTTGAAACTCCTAGTATCATTAGGTTGCTGTAGGAGTAAGATCCGAAATTTTCAACTAATTCCTTATTTTACCCATCTGGACAAAGAAACCGTGAAGCCAATTGTGTGGAGAGATCTATTTTTTTTTCTTGTAGGGACCCACCGCTATTGAAAACACAATAATAAAAAAAAAATGATTCTATATTTTCACCAAAGCTTATGTATTTGAGAACAGAATCAACTAAAAAAAAAATACATAGAATAGTTCATTTTCTATGACGAATTCAGAATACGATCCAAAAGACATAATTCAAGAATGTATAGATTTCCGACGAAAACATTTTCCCCGCAAGTGGAATGAATATCTTGAGAGCTATAATATCTCCTTGGAGAGTGAATGCTTAAAATTTCAGCTTGTTATTCCTTATTTCACAAATTTGGTAAAAAAAAAGTAACATCGAACCGTGTGGAGAGAGTTAATTTTTCATATGAAGAAAGACCCACCGTTTTCGATAAGACACCAATAATAATATTATTAATATTATCCACGGGAAATCGAAGATTGTCCGCTATAGAGATGTGTCCGCCCTACAGAAGTTTCAATAGTTTCTTACCAGTGACGTCGCGTTTCGACGTTCACAGGATCACGTGAACTGCCAACAATTTTAGAATTTTATTATTATTATATTTTCGTCTCATATTGTTTCTTATCGAGAGATTTAAAAATATATCATATTTTAAATTGTTACACTGAGGCATAAGTATAAAGTTCCTTTATCAAGTTGTGGGGACTCCAATTTGTTTCACGTTCACATGTCTTTTGTGAACGCGTTACCCCATATGTTCTTAACTGGCTTTAGGCCTAACTTATAACATTGTGTATATGGCACCTCGGCGTGCACAATCCTAGAGTGAACGAAGATAGCAGAACAGGAGTGAACACTGTTGTTAACTCTCCTTGACTTTTCCACCTGTTCTCGTGTTTAAAATGTAATCAAATATTCTGGCAAAAGTAAGGATAAACGTTTAATAATACCAAAATCGCAAAATAGTCTACACAATAAATCGTTTATGGAAAAATATATTAAAGGCGTAAATAACATAATGTTGCATCTCTATTTACATAAAATTATTTTAGTTCCAGTATCACTTATAAACGAAGAGCTAATGAACAGTGTTGTGTAGTTTGCAGCATTGCGAAAGTCGTGTGAGAGATTGAAGGGATTTTCGGAATTGATATGTTCGTTTGGCTATTAAACATAATACAAAAGGAGGCATTTTATAAAACATGTATTTTTTAGTGCAATCCAGTAAATAATAAGCTAGCAGACTAACTAAATTTAAGGAAGTAATTTAGGCCAAAGAGGCTACTCCTACCCCCTCATAGCTAAAAGCGATAAAACACGAGATCTGAAGACTAAAAAATATTGAGTTTTTTTTTCTTAATTTCAACAAAAGAATTAATAATTATTATAGGTAAATTTGCTGCCCAGAAAAACAGAAGAATGGACTTCATACACAAATAAAGGCAAGAAGGATGTCTTATTTTTTTAAAAAAATGTGTGTGTGTGTGTGTGTGTGTGCGCGCAATTAGTACGATATATATTTTGGTACTGTGAAAGGCGATTTTCAATTATCTCGTCAATTTTCAATGACTTACTCTCGTGAAAAACTGCTCTGAAATACATTCATCGCTGCACTGTCGAGCTTTCAAACTTAGGTAATTCAAAAAAGAGGCCGGCCGGGTAATCGAGCGGTCTGCGGCACTAGGCTATCGACTCAACGGTCCCGGGTTCGAGTCCCGGCTGGGGCATGGGTGTGGATTTTAACACTTAACAGCTAAAGACAAATCGTGACGGGCCGAAGTCCAAAGTTACTAAACTGGCCCATATAAAAATAAAGTTTACCAAAGTTTTTTTTTTTTTTTTCAAAAAAGAGAGATGATTCCCTAACCGTCCAACTACATGTTTTCATGTGTATGTGGAGTTTCTTATTTTCTTAACCCTTTACATAGTGTAAATAAGTTATGGAGAGCTATAGTTCTATTCTCTACTTAGCACACTGAGAATATCAAGTTATCGAACGGTGTTTCTTGTTCTCGTACTTTCTTCGTTGCTCTTTGGGGAAGAGATTCTGCCAGGATTTTCAGTTTTAGGGGGTTAAAGCAAAAATTGGGACTTTGGGAGGGTGTAACTGTACTTTTGTATGGCTTCTATTTTACCCAAGGATGTTCTAATAGAGAATTGACTTATAGCTTTCTCATGTTCGGCGAGAGTGTGAAGCTGATTGGTTAGCAGAGAACGGCAGAGCTTGCAGCAATTAGCCGAAAACAATGTCTTTGATTGGAGTAAGCGGGCTAACTGGGCGGGACTTTGCTTCATGTTCTTGAGGAAATGGCAAATCATCTATTCGCCTAAAATTTAGTTTTTTGGGGGGTGACACCCCCGAAAGCGGAGCAGGGCGGAATCACTGCTTGTGAACTACCGCCTATCAAGCACACGAGACGCCACTGTTTCTTACATAAATTAGTGAGCAATGTCGTATACAACCAAAGAGTATACACTGGTGGATGAAGCAATTATACTGCGTATGAATATAACTAAAATCTTTCTTACATTACCCGCCTCCGTCTAAGCTGAACTTTATGTTCAGGGCACAACTTACAAATAACATTCTATATTTTTTTTGCACTTTTCGATAATCACTACATATTACATCTTCCGTATGTTTGTGACTTTTTCATGGAGAGAGTAAGAGAGAGAAGTAGAAATGCTCCAAAAATTGAGAAATTGGTTGTTTTTGTGCAATTTTTCACTTCACACGGTTTCTTCTCTTCCATTTTTTCTTGGATGTCTTGCGACGCTCTTTTGCTATTTTACCATCCGATTGGAGTACGTTTATCCGTTCAAGTATAGGATCTATTGTTTAGCCGGAAGTGCACGAAAAAATGCCCAGTTCCATCAGCGTTGAAAATGTTTATCGTACTGTAATTACGAACTGTGGAAGGCAATTTGTTCAACCATTCTACATGATAGTCGGCATACTGATAATCCTTAAATCACTATGAAAGTATCCGTTGTAGGGAGGTAAATATTGCCTATAAATGACAGAAAACACTGTCTGTGTCCGCAATACAGAGTGTCCGCTTTAGAGAGGTTTGCCAATTCGTTTCTTCTTATAGCGATGGTCGGGGATTACAAAATATGTCCGTTACGGGAGGTGTCCGTTACTAGAGCTAGAAGTTTCACTGTACCAGATGCTCGTGAAAGTCTACCTGTTTGAGAGAAGAATGAGCTAAAACACACAGCTTTATGTAAAATAGTTCGTTTTTTTTATGACTGATTCAAAAATAAGATCCAAAACCCAATGGCGTACATTTCCCGCCAAAACCTTTTTTTTGGGGGGGAGGGGATTTTCAGTATCTTATTGGAGAGACGTTGGAGAGTAAGTCCTGATAATTTCAGCTTGTTATTCCATATTTGACCCTTTCACCCTAATTTTCCTGGGCTAATAGGTAATTTGTATCAAGTTATCACCCTCGCCTATTTATTTCATAGTGACCACGCATGGAAAAATATCATATTCATTTTCACGAGTTTATTTACTAACATATAGTGATTTGCAATGTTTCTTAATTCTTCATCTACTGACTAATTTTTGTTTTGTTTTTCTTTGCAGGTAAGGAGAATTCGCGTATTGAAGACCGCTGTTTCTAGTCTCAGTAAGTTATAATCCACTGGTCCCTTCTTACTGTACTTTCGTGAACTGTTAGTGAATCCGATATATTTGTGAATATGTATTGTAAAAACGGGAAATTAACCTATATTTATATATAAAACTAACGAATATGAGAGAATGAAATGGTTCAAAGAAAACTGGATTATGAATAGGCCAGTAATAACAACAAAAGCTATATGACTCGGAGAAACATAAAATCGATACTTGATACAGATATTCGTATATGGCCGATAACTTGATTTTGTATCTAAGTAAGTATTAATTATCCTACAAAGGAGTTATCGTATATAATTGTTAAGTAAGTATAATATTCTAGAGAGGATTCTTTTCGGAAGCGAACGGTAAACTTAAAACTAACCTCTTCTTTGTTAGCAAATAATATGCATCATTATAACTTACTATTTCGGTGAACCTTTTGTGTAAACTGTTGTTCACGAAAGGCTAAAGTAATACTTTTCTTTAAGATAATACCTATGATTTCATGGTATGTGAGAAATATTTATTTTAAATATTTTTAATTGACTTCATGTTTTAAAATATACTCTATCCCGTTGCATGGTGCAAAACCCCGCAATGCGGGAGGCCCCACTCTTCCAAGGGGTGCCTTCACCATACCTCTCAATATGCCGAATCAACCTCCGGCCTTGTGTATTCTCTTGCGGGAAGGGGGGGGGGGCATAAAATGTAATTACGTCTCTGAATCTATTGTCAGGATGCTGAATGAATATAATCTAAAGGGTTAACGTGTTTAGGAATTTCCTGGATAAAGGATTTTCCAGAAATAAGCTTTTTTCAGAGTTTAGAGTTTTATATTGAATTCTAGCGGTGTTCTCTGCTTACCAGTGCTAATTGACAGCATTTCCTAATTATAGTAAAGATTTAATTCTCGAAAGCAATATAATTCAGTCTAATGAACGAAAACGTTAATAAACTAAATCAAGACGACTTTAGGCCCGAAGGCCAGTAAACCTACATCCTCCCCTGTCTCTTGCATTTTAAGCTAATGTTCATGAATTTATTTTAGGCCAAAGGCCTGTAATCAGCTCCATGAAACCATCGGAAGGCTTGTTCCCTTCTTATGTTGGAACCAAACAAGAATAGCATTAACCAGGTTGTGGATCGTGGGAACTCTTATACTGAGTACCTGAAATAAACCCGAGCTCTATAGTACTCGCATCCCAACTGCATTTAATGTACATTTCAACAGTGTAATACACATTAAAGCAATACAATATACTAAAAACATTAATATAAAGAGTTAAAATATCCTTACAATATAATTCTATATAATAATAATTAGTACCGATAAAATTGTAATTACCTTTTAGCCAAACGGGATTAAATCTCAAGTCTATAGGACTATGTATCTATGTTACTAGTAATTAGTCTATAGGACTATGTAACTCATATTTGACCTAGGTAGGACCAATGAGCATTAAACAATTCTCATGTCCTGTTAAGTAATGATTCTTTAAGTTCATTGATTACAACATCCTGTATAAAATAATTTCCACCTATCCATCTCCCAATACTACAAACCATTTTGCTAAGATCGAACTAATTCAATAATAAGCCTGCTCTTTCCAATTCAAGGCATTCTCTTAGATTGTGTGGTATAATTTATCCCGACGATTGACAATTAAGGACTTCAAGCGTGGAAAGTCAGATAGTACATTCTGTTGAAGATAGTATGGATTTACTAACCAATATTTGAATTCACGACCCGCCACTAGATAAGCAAGCTTTAGACATTACACACAATCTTATTTTTGATACAGAATCCATCTTTTGTTTAATACAAGGGAGATTCCATATTCATGCACAGTATATAAAACAGAATGTTTCATCGATGTCACAGTTACAACACAATTGCGAAGCTTAAGTTCAGTTTTATATGAACTTCTGGACTGGGTTCCTCAGTCAGCTTCAACCAATCAAATTGTAAGATGATCAATTTCGTGGCTAGCATATCTTATCCTTACACTGCGAAAACAATGCGCTATTTCGTTTCGAAACAATTATTTCGAAAACAATTAGTTCATATATTTCTAATATTCTCATAGTTTTATGGTTCAGAAGTGTGGGGAAATTACAGACTTTTTAGTGAAGAATTTGATTTCACCAATGTGTTTCTGCTAAACTTCTATAGTTCTGATTGATAAACGCTTATACGACCCTTTTCCTATTATAAATAATCGAACAAGAGTCAAGATAACCAGCTTCAAGATGGCAGCCATGACGAACGTAATCTCTAACTGGTAGTGCCTTCCACCAAGTATTCATCAATGGGTATTTGTTTTCCATTTCTTTAAGCGTTTTACAAATAAATGGGTGTATCCCGACAGACCGTCAATGAGATCATATGCAAACCTTTCCTAAAAGTTTGCTAGGAGAATGTACTTTATGTCCTATAGAAAGGTAACATAAAAAAAAAAAAAAATAATAATAACTGGCCATAGTAACTGCAAGGCACCGAGATAGGGGCTGGAATATTCGTTGAAGTGTACAAAAAGTGTATTTTTTTTTTATGATTCAATCAACAGAAGTCACTTTTGTTTTACTTTCGTCCTGAAATGAAACACTGCCGAGATGTACCGTCATCTCCCACACAACAGCATTCTCCTCCAGGGACGTATTTACGGGATCTGGAACTGGACCTTCCTTTTTTTTTTTTTTTGTAAAATCCATATAATTGTGCTTATTTTACAAACCAAAATAAATTTCGCGGGGTTCAGTTCCCCTAAATACGTCCCTCGGGTCTGGTGAGGCGTGCTGCGACGTGCGAGGTGACGCTACAACTCGGCAGTGTTTTATTCCAGGAGGAAAAGTGAAAGCAAATGTGACTTCTCCTCTTGATTTAATCTTAAAAAATACACTTTTTGTGCAGTTCGACTAATACTGCAGCATTTATTTCGATACCTTGCAGTTAATACGGATAGCTAATTTTTTGTATCTCCTTATAGGAAGTAGACTCTCCTGTCAAAATTTCAAGGTAGGTTTCGATGTGATCTCACTGACGGTCTCCTTGTTAGATCAAACAAGTACTTATTCTTATGGATTAGGTTTTTGTCCACTGTGCCCATCTTTATGAACGAAAGCACTTTTAAGCACGTTTTCTTATCTCCGTATTCATCTGCCAAGCTTGGTCAAAAAGTGTTTTGAACTATCCATAGCTTTACTTGTTAGGGAATACTACGTATTGCCATTAAAAAGAAAATTGGCAGGCTCTAACATGAACGTTATTGTGAACCACAAAATGAAACTTATATGCTTTATTAATTACGAGTAGGACTATCCAGAGTTACAATTTCATTTTTTTTTTCCTTCAGATATTTATAATTAAAATTCGCAGTTTTTGTAAATGTTCCAATTTTCGAGCATATCCAAGGAAGGACTTTTAACTCAGGCTTCATTTTACCGAGGCAGAATCATGTCCATCTATATTTCTTGTAAAGCACAATCTCCAAAGTATCATTTCACATCCTTTATATTGTATGGACACTTAAAATTAGTAAAATTTGTCATTCCAGTAGCTAATTTTGAGCTTTTAAAAATCCTACTAATAAAAGAGTTTTCTTCCACATACATACATGTCCTGAAAGACCATCGTACCTACTTTACAATATTGCAAACTAGAACTTTCTATGTAAAATAGAATATACGTACACGGGAACCATTTCCCGAAACCATTGCAAATGGGTATTTTTGTACGTCGTGGCGACGAAACATGGCCAAGACGGAGGCAGATGTGAAATAAATAAAAACCTATGTTCATCAAGTCACTAGTAAGGTTACCTCTGGTAAACATACCAAAATTAATAATATGGTCGGGTAACCACATATTGGTGATTTTGCGTGGAATGACTCATTGTAATCATAACCTTATTGAGTTTCTTGGTTAAACACCTCTGACACTGAGCCACGAGCTTTTAATACGTTCTATGGACTTCCTGCGTTTCCATTTTAGCAATTTTTCTCTGTTCTGTAAGGCCAACTGAGGACATCACATGTCAAAGAGATTATGTCTCTCAGCAAAGATAAAAGATGGCAAATGTAGTGTAGTTTTCAGGGCCTTACTTCAGATACCATCCCGGTTTTCACCTTGGAAGGCTCCGTTAGGATGGCTGGCAGCAGAGCTCCAATTCGTTGCCTCCACAATGTTGTTCAAAAGTTTGCTACCGTAACAACTGTACCAAGGAATCTGGATGTGCTTTCTTTCATTCGCGTAACGAGAAACTGTCCTAAATTTATACTAACAAGGAACACTCGCTAGGTGTCGGAGCCCGATTTTGGTGAAAATTCGTATGTAGGTACAGTGCCTAGGTAAACCTTCACAGCCAAAATTATAGGTGCTGTCGTCAACAGGAGGACCAAAGAAAGATGGAACGTAGAGAGCGAGTAAATCGAATACAGGAAACGGAAAACGCCTTTGAATACTGGACTGGAGGTGATACATGCTGGATGGAATTACGACAAATGACCGCCATCTTGAAAGTGGCCATCTTAATGTGTGAGTCGAATGATGAAAAAACATTTTTTGTTGAAACAGTTGAAAGAACGAAAACCAAACGGCTACAGAAGAGAAGAGGTACCGTTATGTTGAAAAATAGATCCTCATGCCCGCACCACGAAGTGCACTAAATAAAGTTTTAAATATACTAATGGAAGTCCCAATAACAAGAAGGCGTAATGCTAGGTTTATGTGCCCTTCTCCAGGTCAATTTCACATTCCATTTTTTTCGTACAGGATTAGAGTTATACCAAAATTAACTTTATCATTGGGTTTCTTGGAACATTACAGCACAGACTGATATATTACATGACCCACTTACTACTTAAAGATTTTGAAGCATAGTCAAGATGGCCGCTTTCAAGATGGCGGTCATTGTCGTCGTACCATCCAGCATGTATCACCTCCTGTCCAGTATCCATTAATAGACATTTGCTTTCAATATATGGAACAGTTTATAAGAGAAAAGACGTTTTTCGTACTCTGTATTCGATTGACAATACTTGCTCTCTACGTTCCATATTTTTCGGGTTCCCCTGTCGTTATTTGTTGACGACAGCACCTATAATTTTAGCTGTGAAGGTTTACCTAGACACTGTGCCTACATACGAATTTTCATCAGAATCGAGCTCTTAACACCTGGCGAGTGTTCCTTGTAAGATATAAACCTATTTGGGTTTTCTGTTTGTATCGTACCTTCTCTCCTTACTAATCCTTAAAACCAATTTTGTACACGTAAGGTGTATGTGGCGTGTTAAAGAGAAACAGAAAATAATTTAATTTCTACTTATATTTTCATCTGCGCCATCGACTTAGTGTAAACTTCTGTCATATTATTTTCTGCTTGCCACCATGAACCATGTGTTTTCCGTGTTTGTGTATGAAATTTACCACCAAGGGATTTTAGCTGATCGTTCCTGATCCAATGCAATCTACCGCATAGGGCGTTTGCTCTTTAGTTTTCCCTCTTTTTTGCTTTTCATTTTCCCTTTTAGCGATGATGGCGGTTCTTTTTGTTTATTTTGTGGAGGCGCCTGCGACATACAGGTGAAGTGACAACGGCTAGAGCTGATGCGGTTCGGATTAAAAATAGGAGACTGGAAAAGTGGAGCAAGCAGGAGATGATGAGAGCAGCTTTAATAAGCTTTGCAAAATTGCTCCTGGGAAGTTTCTATGTATAATTATTGGCAACGGATTTGCGGTTCCCAAGGCTATAGCAATTGCATTTAGCTATTTGATGCATGTGAAGCTACAGTAGTCATTTGCTGTCAGTCTACACAAGCACGCATGTAAACCACAGTCTTCAATTTATGTGGCACTTACTGAATTGATGTCAGTGTCCCTCATTCAATTATCCGTATCTTCCGTTTTATCAGCAAGCATGGTGTATTGGCGAGGATTCATGTTCACAGATGTGCCTTGGGGAAAGGTCAATTAATTTACTTTTAGGAGAACTTTTTGTTTTTTTTTGTTTTTTAGTGATTTATCTCAATCCCATCGCCCTGGAATGTAACTTCTAGCGAGAGCTTTGATTTTTTTCACGGATTTATCAACTTAGTGAAGCAAGACTATACTTTCCATAGATGACTATGATATATCTAGGGGTTTAACTGACCCGTCAAGTATATTTTTTTTCCCATGGACTTACCGAAGTCGTAATGTAAGTCTTATTTTCCAGAGAGAACTGTGACTTTTACGGAATTTATCCGTTCGTTTAAGCGAAATTGTACTTTTCAGAGATAAATGTTATTTTCCTAGGGATTTATTTATCTCATTAAGTAGAATTGTGCCTTTTAAGGAGAACTATGAGTTTTTTTTAAAAAGAGATTTTCATTCAAGGGGTTTTATTTTCAAGAGAGCTGTGACTTTTTCTGACATTTATCTGTTCAGTCAAGCGCAGTTGTACTTTAAAGAGTTACATTTTTCTAGGGATTTATGTGTCACATCAAGTGAAACTGTACTTTCTAGGTTGAACTGAAATTTCCCCAGGGATTTACATAGGATTATGTTTTCCAGAGAGAATGATGGAATCTCCAGGGATTTTTCTCTCTTGTCGAACAGGATTATGCTTTCTGAAGAGGATTGTATGTTTTAAATATTATCAAACTAGCTTGATTTATTATTATTATTTTTTATCTAAGTCGTAAATGGATTGACACCGAGTGTGTTGGCTAAACAAAAGTGTGGTCATTTCTTAATCAGAAGATGCTGAGCTGAAACTCCTTGCCTAGTCAAACTACTGAGGTTTTCTTTGGTTTCCCTTAAAAACCAGTCATACCACTGTTGGGATGGTAACTTAAAGTTGGATCAGGGTCACTACCTTACCAAATCTTTGTACTGATTGCGTGAAAATTGTGATGTGGCTTCAATGAATCTAGAAGATAAAGTAAATTGCTTTTCTACATGTTTTTAATGTGGTTCCCGACGCCTCAGCGAGTTTGAAATTATTGACCTTTAGACATTAGAACATTGAAAGGATTAACACCCCATGAGGAAATTTGCATAGAATAACGATTTTTTTGGTATAAATATGTGCTTTTCTTCAATAATTCGCAATTGGCGTGAGGGATATGGTTCCTGTATTATTTTTTTTCTTTCGCACGCAAATGTAATGCTTGTTTTACGTGCATTACTGTGAGGCTATTCTTGTAGCTAATGATAATCACTTGTTAAGAAAATGAGAATTGTCTGCTCATGTATATTTACGGAGGGGATTGATAACACATTTGGTTTTGAATACTACACTGCATACGTAATCTGTCAAGAAAGTAACGAGACATTCTTTTAAAAAATATTATCAATTTCATTGCATCGGTTTTGAAACCATTTTCTCTCGAGGATAGATTCTTCGTCTGTTTTTTTTTTCAGCAATATATTTATCCTTTAAAGTATTGACTCTTTTGATTTTTCTTTCTCATTTTTATTGTAAAGATTTCTAAAGCATTATAATTTATTCTTAAACCACAGAAATAATAATAATAAACTAATATTAAGTCTTGACCGAAGACGGCACTGTATCACCTGCACTCAGAGTGAACGGGCTGTTACCGCCCATACAATTAATTTTCTCTTATCTTATCAAAGTGAACGATTTTTTGGCCAAAACAAGTATTATTATGTTACCACAGCCCTCTTGCTCTTCTTGCTCTTCTAATCTGAGTCCATGTGACTGCTACCTGTTTGAAAACGGAAAAACAAATCATTAATCAAACTCCGTGATCACTATTTTGGCCAACATGGCTGACAGATTAAAAGCAGGGCCAGTTGAAGTCATTTAGCGTTATGTACAGGAGCGCGAAGAACGTCTGAGTCGGTTTGACTTCGTTAAAGCAACCGTTGTGACGGAGATAAAGTTGATTTTTTAATTACGTTAATACAAATCCTGGGCAAATCTCGTATATTTTCTTGTGCCTTACTTTGTATAATAACGTCTGGTGACCCAAGTGTTGACGGGATTTTGCTCTCTATCGCTAAGTCAGCCATATCGCAGATAGCGTGCTTCGTAATATACTGTCCAAAAGTCACGACATTTGCTAAAGCACATTCTTGCACCCGAAAACGATAGATCCACCCAGCAGCGTATATAGCAATTTCTCAAGCGAGGGGATATAAAGAAAATAATATCCTTGGCACATATGCAACCCAACCCAACAAAACACACACACACACACACACACACACACACACATATATATATATATATATATATGTGTGTGTGTG
>JAGDQP010002254.1:63319-107507 GCA_022664845.1 Lepisma saccharinum
CACACACACACACACACACACACATATATATATATATATATATATTTATATTTCGGAGCTTTTTTTGTAATTTTGGACCAGGACAATTACTATACGGGAAAAAAACATCCTTGTAGTTAGCTGAGTTCAGTCATAGGGCTAATTCTAATACAAATTTAGCCAGATTTCAAACTTCAGATTGGATTTTGTCAAGAATGAAGAGTTTCTCGACTAACTAAGGCTTATATGCTCTCTTTGATGACAGCATTCTCTTCTAGGACTGTCAGTCCATTGAGCCAGATTTGAAAGTTTTAATTTTTTCTAAGATATATTTATTCACTTCGGAGTATAAAACATTAGTTTCTCTGGCGTAGATGTGGGGTGCGGGTTAGATAAAACCTGAAGCACTTCTTAAAAACATAGAAATATGATATGCTTTCATTGTAGTTAGAGTAGAACATTCCACTTTTATTAGTTTCGCTTCGAAATTTGAAATTAGTATAGAATATTTTATGTAGGAAGGAAAATTAAAACTCTACTAACGGTGGAATATTTCTTATGTTCAGTGTTTTCATTTTTAAAAATAATCATCAAGCCTCAATATAACACTTTTGTGATATACACTATCATTTCTGATAGCTGATTTAGGAAGTTAATTCTGGTAGCTATTGGATATTGTAGATCCATACTATTCTTTCATGTAGCTCAGTGACGTATCAAGGCGAAAAAACCTATCCCAAATTTCAATTTCTTTCTAAACTTACCGTAGTTTTGGGCGTAATTATATTTTATTTATCTAATTTCATATCCAGACCCTGTTTGAACCTCCCCCAAATACCTGAACATCCTAAGAAAACATTCTGGATACATGCGTGAAAGAGCTTGTCTTATATTGTAATTGAATCACATTTTCTGGATTTTGTAAAGATTTTCATAGAATCTTCCATACTCAAATTTACTGCAACTAGTTTTGTCTTCCTTTTTTTTGTTTTTTAAAACTTTATAATGTAATTGCGCTATTACACGTACAAGCATCCTCCATCCTGTAATAGACCTATTATTCTTCGTTGTATATATAGAGGACACTCCACGTAAAAGGACATACTTTGTTTCACAGAAACAGTAACAATAAAACCACCATTTATTCGTCATTACTTAAGTTTCCAATAACAGATTTCAAAGCAGCTCCTCTCACAACCTTTTTCTGTACTGGTGGCAGCCATCTTGTCACGTGACATGTAGAGTAAATCTCATTGGATAAGGACATAGAATAAAACAATTCTCACGCGACGATTTATATATAACTTACCTAAACAAAATGAATCCTGAAAGTTTTATCATTTCACTTTACCCAGTTTGCTGCTCAAAGTTTCTACTTTTTTTTATTTCCCTGTTAACGCCAAGCCACAGATGCGGATGTAATTTCCTTTTATGTACGAGTAGTACTGAAGACTTTCCAGATTTATTTATAAAAAATCTAAAAAAGTGCAAGCACAAGACTACAGATGAGCCTCTCTTCCGTCATCTGCGTGTAAATCACCTGTCTTCTTGGATATTTCCTAGTTTTCAATAAACTCTTGTCATATCTAATGTGCTAATCTAAATCTTTTCAGGAAATGGCTGGCTGATTGTCTAGGTACACCACCTGAGACTTACTTTAAACTCAATTCTGAACTTCTCGCTGTAGCCCTATCAGCAGAGAAGATTAAGGAAGATTTTATATGACTCTACTTGGACACCTCATTTCATAATTATCCTGAAATCCAAGTTTGTGTGATGGAAACCTCCTTCGGGAATCGAGAAAAGATATTAAAAATTTCTGATGCGAATAAAGACTGTCGTTAAACAAATTGATGGACCCTCCTCCTCTTTTCTTGTGTTATGTATAACAGTACGAAATTTTTCGAAGCTTTTGGTTACGAAGATTTTATGTTCTTATACTTTCGTAGAACGAACAGAGTTGTATCGCTCTTGTGACTTGAGGCCCTTTTCCTTTATTACGCTGAAACAAAATAGCAAAGAGGGCTGAACAAGAACATAATTCATTAACGAGCAACATATCATTCAAATTTACAAGTGTAGTAGGCCTACTCGACGATCAGTTACAAACAATTTCCTTCCTGAGGTACAGTACAACTGCATAGTTTCTTTCTTTAGCATTTTTAGTTTTCAAGTACCGACTTCGTAAACAAATTTGAGATACGAAGGAGGTTCAATAAGTAATCTACCTGAGCATAAAAATAAAATCTGATGATGAAACTGACTCGGTTATTTTTCAATGTATTCCACTTGGCTTCACACACTTGGTCTACTCGCCTTCCACCCTCGGAATAGGAGGAAACACCTTAACTGTCGAGAACCCCTGTTACAGCTTCCTTGACTGTATTATCGTTGGGAAATCATCGCCCATGCAGAAATTTTTTTACAGTTCACGAAACAGAAAGTAGTCACTGGGAGCCAAGTTTGGATTATAGGTGGATGGTTAAGCTCTATGATGCCATATTCCTTGATAGCAGCCTGTGATTTTTGTGACTTGTGTGCATGCACGTTGTCATGGAGCAGCAACTGACCACCAATCATACACCGTAATAATTCTTGAATATAAGTTATCTGAATTTTCCCTACGCATGTCTAAATTCTCTTGACAACATTACTGGAGAAATTATTTCCGTTCAGGCGTCAGAATTCGTTGCACCCACCTGAAACTGACCTTTGAGATCATCAAGACTGTATGGATGATATTGTGAACTGTGCCAGTTAAAATGCCTAGTTCATGAGCACTGACCTTAACGCGACAATCTGTGCAAAATCATGGGGTCCACTTTTTGACATATTCTTTAAAGATGCCTCCACATATACCTTCCTGAACGTGAATCATCTTCAGTCAATTCCCTCTCCCACTTAAATCGCTTGACCCAGAACTTCATTTGGTAGAATGAAGGTGCACATTTCTTCCCGTGGTTTTCTATAGGATTCTTATCTTGTTTTGTGAGGAATTTTATCATGGAACGAAGCTCCAAATGTCTCAGTTTTAGTGTTGACTCTCACCCACTACACTTGCCATCCTCTCAATTCAAGCGGCTACCGCAGAAACAGATACCGGAGTACATTACGTAATGAACATCCACCTTATATCAGACTCAACCCAGTTTTTCCCTAATTTAATCCATATATTTATTCCCCACCGTAACACTGCAAAACATAATGACCAATTGACAAATTCTGTGCCAATAACAAAATGATTCCAGACTACCTCTAATAGTAACTGTTCCATTAAACACCATGGACGCTTGTCACACATTGTCCTTTAGTACTTATGTATTTCTTCCACACATATATCACACGAGAACTAACACAGAAAAGACCGTCACTTTGTATGCAAAAACTGAGCTCATTGAACTCAGTATTTGATATGTGCAATTTTCAGAAAGAAGGAACCATGGCTCTAGACAGAGCCATGTAAAATGCTGTATTTTACGTCCGTTCATATCTAGACCAGAGATGAACCTATATGTATAATGAAAAAAAAACGAGAAGAGTTTGGTAGAGAAAGGAAAATCTCAACCGTCACCCCACAGCTCATACCCCCGCCACTATAAATCGAGCACTGTTTGAACCAATCAATTATTTGAATTCTCATTACGTGAGTCGACGTCGACGATTCCCTTGCAGAAATAAATGAAGCTATTTCTACAATTGCACTTTGATCGAAAATTTTCCGAATATTGCACAGCACAACTCCCAAAATTAATATAACTTCGTTTTTATTTCTAATATCATATACTGGTAACAACCACCTCGAGCATAGGATTCCAGTGGGTCACTTGGTCGTGTATTTCTTAGGTTCATTTTTGAAATGTTCTGAATACTCAATAGTCTATTAAAATTACGACATTTTTTTCGCCATCTGAGAAACTAATTGCAACAGAAATGAAACCAACTTACTCCATAGTAAAAAAAAAAAAGTGTGACGAATTCCGAAGTGTCCACCACTTTCTGACCTTTCTTGAAAAATGGCGCCCGAACCGGGCCATTAAAATTAAATAGTAGCTTGGAAACAGTGCATTGCACATATAAAATGAAGATAGCCAAAGTGAAAGAACAAAAGAATTCCTAAACGATGGTTTTTGTTTCATAGCTTTATCGTAATTCTTTTTGGAATTAGAAAGCTTTAATTATTTGTTTCAATTTTTAAAGTTAACGAAAAAACTGGTTTCTGACACAAAGAATTGCATACTACTAATTTAATTTTGTAGCTCATAATTTCGTCTTGAAAATGACTTTTGTTTCGTTTTTATATCCTCAGTGGTTCCGGAGATACGTAGCTTAAACTATAGTTATGTGTTCCCCCGTTTCGACGAGTGTCTGTTCATCCGGTATTGATACAATTAGTTGTGTATGTTCTTCTGCAGTCTTTTGTTGCGTTGTATGGTTGTCTTTCACTCGATACACTTGAAAGTTACACGAAAATAGTCACTTGTTGAATGATTTTTGCAAGTTGATAAAAAGAAGCAAGTTTCGTGTGCTTAGCTGTAACATAAATTATATTGCAATATCCCGCGTATATTCTGAACACGTGGATGTGCAATCATATTTATAGGACAAACATGTGTAGAAGTGATGTAAACAAATAGTGGCACATAAATAAGTGCAGACGACAGTCAACTCTACCAGTAAACATCAGATGGAGCTAAAGTCGCCAAAGGATGAAAGCGAAGACACTCCCCCCCCCAAAAAAAATCACCTATAACATGGACCAACGCAAGGCAAGAGGTATCACTCGCTCCCGGCTGGTCAGTTTCTCTCCTTCCTCCGTTCTCAGTTGGCTACGCAATTGATACCTTTCTGCACACTCAGTTGGATACGCAATTGGTGTGTACTCTCACCTTAACTTGACTTCTTCCCGTACTCAATTGGCTACGCAACTGGTACAAACACCCGACACTAAGTTGACTACGCAATTGGTGTCATCCAGGCTACGCATCTGGTATGTACTTAACCCGTACCTAAATAACTCCATACTCAGTTGGATACGCAACTGGTATAAACTCCTGGCACCCAGGTTGGCTACGCAACCGGTGCCATCCTTCATTCCTGATCCCTTACCGAATACCCAAAGAAGAAGCCTATAGAAGTCATCCTTCTATCTTAAATACTGTAAACTGGTTTCCTACGGGACAGTAATTTTGTCAACGTTACTATCTTTCATAATAAAAGGTTGAGGGCTAAAATCCACTCCCGTGTATCAATTGTCTCTACCATAAAGAAATCAAAGGAACATTACGATATATTAAAAAGTCGATGTTTCATAGAAGTTTTGCTTTTAAAACTGTTTGTTCATTCGCTCTGAAGTAAGACTATTTCAAAATAATCTCTTCAAAACTAGGCAATTCTGAATTAGCGTAGCTTGTCTTGTGACATTCGCAGCATACCCTAGTGCAGAAAAATCTTTGTTTCTAGCAGGAGCACATCATTTGTAGTATACGCGCAGTTCATTAACTTCAGGGGATGACTTGGTGTTGGAGGATTTGACAATTTGGTTTGAGACAGTATCTTCCTGTATTTTCTATCCCCATTGCAAAGGAGACATTTCACTGCGAATCCACGCTTTTATCTGGTGGAATCAGCAAGCATACTGTGAAATGAACAAGAGTCAGATGTTGGAAGCAGGTACTCTTGTTTAACGGTTCAACTCCTGTCGCTGACTTTTCTCCTTACTTGTGAACAATCTTGCTCTTAACTTGTCGAGTGTTTCTTCTTGTTCGGCTCCATAGATTTTCAATATTGCCTGCTCTCCTGCTTCTATATCAATTTCTTTGCTGTTGTTTGGTGTATTGTATAAGCTTCTCGGCATAATTCATAATCTGTTAGAGCTTTACAAGATTCATAAAGGAGCAAATCCTTTACTGATTATAGATAAAAACTATAATTTCCAACACGCTTAACTTTGATGAAATTCTATAGAAAATCAAGCATTGTGTTTTCTTTTGTAGAGGAAGCAACTGTTGATATAGATTGTTCTAGATTTTCCAAAACTTTCATATTACGTTAGCATCTATTACGGAATTGAGAAGGCCAACCAGTAGTGATTGTATCTAAGATATATACTTATCCTAAATGCAATTTGCTTGTTCAATTAGGAGGGTGAAGAGTGCTACATACACGATGAAATGTCCTCTGATAGATCTTGATACCTTCATAACATTATCTGCATCTCAAGGACTTCTTCAGGCCTGAACCTTCCATTATGTATCGAATACATCCCAGGAAACTCACGATGACGTAAGACACAATATGATCTGCTTCGAAGGACTGAATTCTCATTAGCAATTAGGGAGAGCTTTCAGAAACAATGTTTAATCGAATGCAATAACAATTGTGTGATTATATTTCTTTGATTGATAAGGTACGAAATGCAATGTAGAATACATGGATGTAGGATTGGTTGGATCCTTATCATAGGAGAAAAGAAATCGTTATTCTTCCTCGATCACCTTTGTAGATCATATGGCACAGTCCGTGCCAGAAAGGGACTGGTAAATTTGAATGACCAGGTAAATTCCACAGTAGATCAAAATGTTTTGTTTCATAATCTCTTGTCGTTTCAGGTGGTGCATATTTAATCAAACGTAATCAGCTTGGATTGAGTGGACAAGGGTTAATCCTGATTCGAACTATTTCTGTGATTTGCTTTATAGATATGTTTTTCCTTGATACTCTGAAAAATGTACTTTCGCCTGGCGTTATCATGGCAATAACTCCCATCCCATGAAATGTTCCATAACCATCCACAGTTGCTATGTTGTGGTCAACATTGTCTGCAGCATACTGTATAAAACTTCCTGGACTGTACTCAACCAGATCAATACCTTTTACCGTTGAAGCACATCTTGAAAATGTCAACACTTCTGAGTAAGAACAAGAGAAACTCATGTTATGCAGTGTATCCACTAAAATCCTTGAATCAGAATAAATTGAAATAATATACCTAAGTCTAATTGCAATGGGGTCAACATTATTCTTGGACTACATATTACACTATAGCCTGTCTAATACATAACACTTCGCGAGTCATCTATTGCAGTGAATGTCAAGGGGAAAGCGGCGATAATACGGAATTGCCTACTTTAGAAGAGGTGATGTTGAAATAGACTAACACCGTCTTTTCAATGTGTAATCTCTGTTAAGACTAAACACAAGAAACTTATTTCTTTTTATAAAGTTGCAAAAATCATTCAATAAGTGACTGTTCTCTTGTAACATGTAAGTGCATCGAATCAAAGATACCATCCAACTCGCACACATCAACAAAAGACTGTAGAAGAACAGCCACAACTAATTATATCAAGGATGAACAGTCACTCGTCAAAACAAGGAACACATGACTATAGTTAAAGTTACATATCTCCGAAACCACTGAGGATATAACACGAAACAAAAGCTATTTTCAAGACGAAATTATCAGCTATAAAATTGGTCCAGTAGTGTTAAAGCGTAAAGTACTTAGTTTTATGTGTATTTGCAATTCTTTATGCCAGACACAAGCTTTTTCGTTAACTTTAAAAATTCAAACAAATAATTAAAGCTTTCTAATTTCGTAAAGAATTATAAAAAAGCTATGAAACAAAAACTATCTTTTAGGAAATTTTATGTTCTCTGATTCTGACTATCCTCACTTTTGATGTACAATGCATTGTTTCCAAGTTATTATTTATTTTAATTTTAAGGGTCCGGTTCGGGTGCCATTTGTTAAAGATGGCGGTGATCCTCCAGGTCAAGAAGTGGTAGGCACTTCAGAATCTGTTTCCTCACACTTTTTTTTTTACTATAGAGTAAGTTGGTTTCATTTCTGTTGCAATTAGTTCGTTAGACAACATTATTTTTACAAGACTACAATAAAGTATTATTAATACGTACAAGGTTATAATGCAAAACTTAATGCATCGTGAATTTTATACATACTCGCACGCAAATTCTGAAATAAATACTGTGGTGGACAAAATTATTGGACCAAAGCGATTTTTGCCCTAATATTTATACAGTTGTGTAAAAAATAAACCTTTAAGAAAACAACATAAATTTAACACAAATTTATTTCACTTAAATTTGAGCTAATAATAAGTCTAGCTGGAAAATAAAGCTTAAATGTAATTTATCGCCATCTTGCTTTCAAAGTTGAAAGCTTTTTCTTATTTCAGAATTGTACTGAACACCCTTTAAAATTCCTTATAATATATGAAATTTCACAAAAACGGGAGTCGTATTAAACTCACAGTATACACTGGACTGCTTCATACTCATTTCCTCCAACACCTGTGGTTAACTCTGTAAAAAGTAAGTTAAAAAAATGGGTAGTTTATTTGCTGTGAGAGAAGGTTCCATTAGCTCCCATATTTCCTTATAATCATCACTTGTTTGTTCATTACGTAAAACAGTAATAAAGGTTACTTTGATGTTCTCAATATGACGCAGATTTTCTATTAAATTTTTACGCAAAATTATAAAACAGAAAGAAAAAGTATTCTGATCACAAAGAACAACTTAGGTAATTTTTAATTACATATGGGTCATATACCCTCTGACACGCTTAAACAAGTTCATTTTTATAAGAAATTGTCAAAGGATCAAAGCAGAAATCTAATATTCTTCTCCGGGTGCCTTGTATTGGATGCCAGGCTGTATATAGTTCCTAGAAGAAAGGAAACCTCAAAAGCCCAACATGAAAATCCTTGGCAATTTCAATATAGAAGCAGTTTCAATAAAGAAGCTTCCCTAGGTACTATATTCTTAGTCCAGAAAAGATCACCAGAAGCAGATTTCTTTCAAAATAGCAAGCCAAAGTCCGAACGAATTGAGCAGGGATTGATTTAAGAGGCCTCTGAAATCTACTCCTTTTTTTCTCTCTCAAATTTTACAAAATACTGGACAAATGGTAAGTAACAATGAACTTTTGGAAAATGCCACGTCCGCCATTACGGGCACTTAATTTGATTGCTGAAATAAACAATTTCATAATCTGAAGTAGTTAATTTAGATAAGTATATTCATAAGTATTTTTGAATACAGCTTTGTGTAACTTACAGGAAAATCGCATTCTTTTTAACTTACAGACAATTGTACTCGAATCGGTCAACCCATTCCAAAGTTACTCGGAGAAGAAATTTTACGATTGGGTACAAATTTTGCCGCTGACTGTACATTCCCGCTTATACAAAATGTTCTGTAAGAAAATTTATAAAGTCCAAAATGTAGCAAAACTGTATCAATATTACATGCAAATTAGAAACGAATATACAGCGCAAGCGAGGCTCAGTTATATAACTTTAGCTTCACATTTGGGTCGTTCTGAGTTAGGTCACAGTTGCCAACAATACTAACTGAGTTTTTTTCCAAGGCTCTTTTACATCAGCCAAATGCTCACTTTGGGGTTGTCGAGATGTTAACGTACTCGCTTTCTTTGCACGTGATCACAGGTTCAGTTCCAACCGAGGTCCATTGAACGAAGTGGTTTTGAGAGCCCTACACGGTCCGGTCTTTAGAAGATCGCTAGCTTGTTTAGGATGGCTCTGACTTATGACTCACTCCGTATATAGAATATGATTGGTGACAATCCATACCTCTAATAACAAGTGTTGCAAACATCCAATATCCGCCATTGTTTTGTCCTCGTAATCATGTTTTGAACAAAACATCGTAATTCAACACAGGAATTGGGATCCGTATTGGTTTTAAATGGGCCAAGATAGAACAATTCCTCAAACCCTTGAACTATGTTCATTTTAAAATAACATTTGACCCTTCTCTCCATGTTTTTGCGAGACATGTCTGTTGGATTCGATTCTTAAGACGGATATGGGGATTAGATTCACTCACGGATGAACATTTTATTCCCTTCACAGATAGATGAAGATATTTTCTTTAGAAAAATCTAGTTCAGAGAACAAACTTACAGTTGAAGCACATCGGGAGAGCAGAGAGGAAATAAACAAACAACAAAGCTGAAACCAAATAAAAACAGAGACAGACCAAAGCAAATGAAGAAGTCAGTGAAGGCAAGTAAACGTGGAGTGAAAAATAAAACACACAGAAACGTGCAGAGTAAAACTCTTAAGTGTAAACAAGAAAAATTGCTTGCTGACAGTTAATCTATATTGCATCCGTCGACTTCAGTTGACGAGAATGTTCCCTCCGAAGGCGTTTCTGGACTAAATTAAATTACATAGAGTTTGGCTCCCACTGGGTTACCCACTGGAGGTGGTTGATGGATTCTAGAGGGAAAAAATACACACTCACACAAGTTCATGTTGGTGTAACCATGGTAACGAAAGCACGAAACTTCAAGTACAAGGGTTCTTTGTAAAGTAAAATGGAAAGAATATAATGTTATATTATTCAAACGAAACCTGGTGTAGCTATGCTCACATTCAATTGTCGGAATTGCCTATTATTTTTACGCTGTATTGATAGGTGTAAACGTCTAGTCTTTATTCACGGGTTTCATAGATCCTCGTAGGACTCAGAAAAACTTAAAAACTTCAGTCTTGATGATCGATATGAGCACGGTTTGATTCTCTCTGTGGTATTCTTTAGACAGCTACGGAACGTCGAAAACATCTTGGTAGATGATTTCAACAAATGGCGCGCGAGTACGAAGGAAGACTGAAGTGAAAAAGGATTTCGCGTTAATAACCCGCACTTTTTTTTTTTTTTCAAAAAATAGGGCAAAATGTATGTTACGGATGTTGCTTATACACGGAAATAGGAGAATGAAATACATGCCTGACTACAACTAGGGTACTAAAATACATCGATATACCTGATTTGTTATCTGCATGAGAAACCGGATTCGTTAAAGGCAAATTTACTCGTGTCATCACGCCAAGAATTAAAGAGGGTGAAAAAATAATCCCGATGCGTTAATAATAATGAAAGAGCACATGACTGCTGAATCAGCAAAGTCTATAACAATCAAATCTTATGTACACGTCAAGGATGTTCTAATAGAAGATTTGCTTGTAGCTATCTCATGTGCAGAGAAAGAATGAAGCCAAAAAAACAATTGAGAATCAACCAAGGTGACGTACCTAGTTGGTTAGCGAGCAACTAGAGAGCTTGTTGCTATCTTTCTTAGCCGAAAAACAGTGTTTTTGATTGGAGTATGTAGGTTAACTTGGCGGGACTATGCTGTGACGTTTGGCTTCATGTTCTTAGTAAAATCGCATATCCTCTATTAGAACATCCTTGGTATATGTGCCTGAATCTGGTGTATGTATACCCGTAAGCACGAGTCACCCTTGCTGTTTGTTGATTTTGCCTGTCATTCGATAATAGCTTATAGTAATTTGTAGCAGTTAGTGATTATTTGAAGGTAAAATTGCTTTATTATTATTATTATTATTATTATTATTATTATTATTATTATTATTATTATTATTATTCTGCTTATAGTTCTAGTGTCTGTACAATTGTGCATTCATGTTGGAGGTCTGTACTGTGTTTTGTTGCTGTAATTTTCCACTGTTTTTAGCCTCAATCACAGATGTAGATATTCCAACCAATCAGAAGCACGGATTTTCTAGTACTATCATTGACTCAAATTCTCCACCCAGCCTTTGAGACAATTACAGATGCAGGTTCTCGATTCATTTCACTATGAGGTAAACGCATGAGTAATGAACAGTGTACCAGTAATGGACACTCGAAGAGAAAAGTTGTGAACTACGATTTTCTTAAGGGCAGGGTAATCATTTCACTTAGATGGGAAAATTTAATATAGTATGTTCTGATGCCACTAAATATTATTCACTCGTCATTGGCTTCAACTGATATTTCTGACATGATGTTGAAGTTAGGTCCATGGTTGCATCTACGCTTCCATGCATTCTGTTAAGCAAGTGATTAAGGCGAGAGCTTTCGTTTTTTATTCATGAAATTACAATAACGAATACTTTTGTTGTTCTGCAGTATCATCCGTTATGAAATGTCTTGGTTTCGAGTATTAAAATGTCCAAACCAATTATAACTTGGATCTGTTAGGCAAATCAGGGGGTGTCCATTACCGGTACGGCAAAGTCAGTTTTTGTCCAGTTATGGACATGCACTATTCATTACTAGGTTGAAATCATAATCCTTGATTAATTGAGTTGTTATTAACGTCCTAAGCGGGCTGGTGAGTTTCTGACGACGAGACTTACAGTTTTGGTAAAGTGGACTCTGAACCACTCCGTTCAATAGCTTTCAGGGGAAATTGAACTCATGAACACGCGCGCAGAAAACGAGCGCGCTAAACTTTTCGCAACTCCGAGTGTGAAATCATGATTCTGGTAGTTGTTTTATTTCAATTTGGGAAAGATTGTTTACTTCTCATGAGCATAAGTTTGTCAGGTAATTTTTTGTTGCCATTTTTTTCAGTGATGGACGTGCGGATGTCCATTAATGAAATGATTTGTTTTATTATTGGACAGTGTTCATGGCAAGTTAGAATTTGCATTTTTTATGGCCACAAGAAATCTATGGTTCAGGCCAGGGGAGAGGAAGAGGGAAGGATTCGGACAGGTGTAAGTTGAAGGTGCCATCAGGGCATTTGCCTGTTATAACTGAGTGAAAACAAACGTTAAAACATCACGAAGGATGGTCGATAGCTGTTTTCGAACCCAGGACCTTCGGAATGATCACTCAGTGGAATTCCATGAAACAATAAGATAATCGAAGAACAGCACTAAACATATAATCGTATTTTCTACTTATATTCAAAACATCAGCAATGATTATTTAAATTATTTTGAGTTATACAGCATGCCC
Organism: Lepisma saccharinum; assembly: GCA_022664845.1. Classification (NCBI taxonomy): domain Eukaryota; kingdom Metazoa; phylum Arthropoda; class Insecta; order Zygentoma; family Lepismatidae; genus Lepisma; species Lepisma saccharinum. Next base: position 76,100 of record JAGDQP010002254.1, read on the forward strand.
ATTACTGGAACATCCAGGTTTTTCCGTGTCCATCACTGGTACAGAAACAATGTTAGACAAAAAAACGCGATTTCCTCTCAAATAGTGAATGTTGATGAAAGTAATGGGTGGAAATCACTAGAAGAAGGTATCGGGAACGTGTAACATTCTCATTTGATCAATACATTTAAAGTGTATTTGAGTTAAAAATTATAACGGTGAAAAGTGTCCTTAAGGTGTCCATTACTGGTGCATTTCCCTTACTTACCAATCATTACATATGAAAGCCCCATCTTGGGCCTTCGCTCTAAAATGCCAAATTAACAGAACCGATTCATCCCAGAGTGTCTAGGATTCAGAGGTAGCTAAGGCTGCATATGCTGGGATCGTGAACTTAAAACCTAACAAATAATTTCTATACAGCTACCTGCAATAATCAAAATCACCTTGTAAACAACCTTGGTTCCTATACTAAAAACATACCCTACAAGCACAATAGACCATTGCATATGTTTAAAAAAAATCCTGCTAAGGGAACACTGGAAAATAATTGATGTGTGTGTGTGTATATAGTACCTAGAACATACCAATTTTTCTTCATTTCTAGGTTAGTTTGGCAATGCCTGGTTACCTCTTTTATATATTTTGGAGGCACTTTCGCTTTCCATTGCCCAGGCCTCGCTTTTCTTCTTCTCACTTTAACGTCCAGATTTTGTTTATTCTTCGTTTTACCTCTCGTTCCGCTTTCACATTCATTCTTCCACTATGCCCTTCACAGTTTATTGCATTTCTTCTTTCTTCTTATTACCCTTTCTTTCATCTGCTCTATTCAGAATTCATCCTCATTGCTTAGTTATGCTTAGCACTGAATTATTATTTTATTTCTTCTAAAATTACGTACTAAGAGAATGTTATGCAAATATAATAAATTAATTTTGTAGTATTTTCTTTTTCGGAATGCGCAATAACAGAAATGAAAGTAAAAAAAAAATGAGTTGTTAAATGAAAAATAACAAAGAAAAATCGATAATATTCTTTTTCATTATTTTAATTTCTCTTGCAGCAATAGTAGAAAATACTAATACAATATTTTATTTAAATAATAACACACAAAATACAGTATTTATTTAATTCAACAACTTTTCGTTTGGTTTCGTCAAACTTCCTCGGGGGTACTGAAAATTTTCTGTTAATGTTTTATTTTCCTACTGCGTCATGAGTTCAGTAGAAATAACATAGCCTGGGTTATTTTAAGTTTGCACTCTCCCCTCCCCACTAATTCTAATTGATCTAGAACCGCGATCCAATTGTTTCCAAGTCACAAATCTCTTCCCTGAAGCGGATAATCAAATCGCGTTTATCCTATTGTATCTCTCCACTCTGCTGAGCAAAATAAAAATAAACATACTCAAACAAACATTATTATAGATAAAGATGAGTTAATTATTCTATTCATACTTCGTGTTACAGCAAAAGAAAACATTCGTAATTAAAATAGTTATACAGTCTAAAAATACAGTTGCACCACAGAGAACCACCGTACACAGACAATTAACCTAAATGAGCGAAGACTTTCTCCTGACTTCGAAAAATTTTCTTTCCTAGCCGTTAGATGTCTCTGACAGCTCAATAGTTTATTTTCTTAAATTGATATTCTGTAATTGTTTCAGTACTTCCTGTTAGCTCAAATATGGCAGTGCAAACCAATCATAAGCTTGGATTTATCAGAATATTTAAGAAAATAATCTATTGAGGTCAGAGACATCTAACGGCGAGACAAGAAACTTCTTCGAAGCCAGAAAGAAATGCGGAGATGTATGTAGGCTAGTTCTCAGTATGGCTCTCTGTTGTTGCGCTTACCTTGAACTTTCATCATGTGAGAGCGCAATGATATTAAACTAAAAGGATTTGACAACAGACAATTAGAGCTAAAAGAATATACTCTATATAATTCCAACTATGAAATCGTAAACAAGGAATCATAAAGAACGGATAATAAGCGTTTTTATGGGTAATTTGAAGCAGACAATGGTGTTATTAGTCGATTACAGCACCAAATATAGTGAATAACCGTAACTACTAAAAAGCCACAAGAAAGAGACATCACGATTCACAGAACCAATCATAGCTAGCTTACGTTCCATTCATGCTTTTCACACTATCAACGAAGCTTTCTGAAAACTAACTCGGTCCTTTCGGGCGCCATATGTGACTGAAGTGAGGCTTTTGTGTAGAGAGAAAGTGGTATAATGTCATGCCAAATCAATTTGAATCTTTGATATGGTACTGTGTCCATTCTATTTCCATTAGGTATATAAAAACCTTCTAGCCTGTATATGTATATAAATCTGAATGTTAATATATCTGTTATTTATACAAATTTACATACGTGCATTGATTTCCACCAATTTTTACATACGTGTTTCTTAGGTCCAGGAGCAAGTCGTAGGCGTATTTTAAGTCACCGGAACTAAACGTGCTGAGAACTAATTAAATAAAACAATAGTTCAGTTGTTTGTGACAATGAAAAAAAATATTTTTAATTTAAAAAATCACTGTGAGTTTTATATATAGACTCGCTTTGCTTCGCTGGGGGCGCTGGCCCCAAACCCCCGTTGGACTTGCGCTCCGAACTTTGGGGTTTGGGGGGCTGCGACCCCCTTTATCGTAAACAGAGATTCTCTGACAGACTCCATGCTACAAATATACCACCCACCGGGGGGAAGGGCTGCGCCCCCATTCGGGGGTGTTTCACTATTTTTGTGACAAACCCATCATGGTACACCTTCATACCAAGTTTCGTTTGTCTAGACTTAGTGATTTAGGAAATGTGTTTTAGGACGGCAATTTTGCATTAAACATGGCGACTTTTTAAATGTTTTATTATATTGTCGTGACTTACACGTAAAGACACAACTAAAAATAAAATTTAATTTCTTTAGCTCAAACGGTGTCAAAAATGATTTTTGGGCGACCATTTTGAATCAAAGATGGTGACTTTCCCTAAACATTTTATTATTTATCTAAACTACTAATTATGATACACCTTTATGCTAAATTTCGTGCTTCTACTTCAAAGGTTGTGGAAAATGAAATTTTAAGTCCGCCATTTTGAATCCAAGATGGCGTCTTTAGGTAAATTGTGTAATATTATATTAACCTACAATTGATATTGTAACCTTATACCAAATTTCATTTCACAAGCCCCAGCCGTTTAGCCCCTTATTCTATACAACAATGGGTTTGGTGGCCATTTTGAATCCAAGATGGCGACTTTTAGAAAATTTAAAAATATTTTGGTAACCTACTAACGATAATGTACTTCCATAATAAATTTCGTTTCTGTAGCCTCAGCCATTTAAGCTCTCTATTCTATACAACAATGGGTTTGGCGGCCATTTTGGATTCAAGATGGCGACTTTTTCAAAATTTCGGACTTTTCCCTTTACCTACTTATAGTCCTACACCTTCGTACCAAATTTGGTGTTTGTAGCTCTAGTAGTTTGGCCTATGAATTTATATGGGTGAGAGTCAGTGAATGAGTGAATGAGTGTCAGTGTGTCAGTGTCCATGGGGCTATATAGTATATGGATATATATATATATATATATATATATATATATATATATATATATATAAATCACAGCCATATTCAATCCACTAGTGGATATATATATACACATTTGAGCAAACCAACTGTACCGGCCTTTTCGGGTGAATGTTTTCGAAACTTACGCCACACATAAAAAAATTGATAGTAACTTAATCTCTAATACCAGTATTAATCCCTTTCGAACTTGAAAATGTCGACATTTGAAAAATGACAGAGATATAAAGCCTTAAAAACGCGATTTTATCGGTCGAATGTACTTTTGTATGATCGTTAGTACATGTGTACCGAAAGCTCCCTTGCTCAACTGGAAAAGTTGTTATGGTTTTTAACATTAGTGATTGGCTGAAAAGATACGTAGTTAGGAAAAAATGAATAACGATATTAGTGGACATGTATACACATTCTAGCTGCAAATGGCCAATGCGCTGAATAACGTTGTGACGTCACCAATGTAAGATAAAATGAATTTTATGGGCGGTAACAGAACTATGGCTTACGCCAGTCAAGATACGGGGGAAGCCCCTTATCTTGGTCATGTCAAAATTTAGCTGTTAATTAAAATAATAGAAAAAATATAAAAGATGAAGATGTCTTCACAATCAGCCTACTGGCGTAAATGGCCAGTATAACAAGGAACCCTGTAAATGGGCCTTCACAAGATAAAACAAAAATACACTATAAATCTTAACTGCTAAGGAGCAAAATCATATAAAATAAACGGAAATCATAAAACTCTCTGCAAAAACAAGTAAAAATATTACCGTTTAAGTTTAGGTTTATACCTAGGTTTCCCTTTCCTTCCCACGAGATTAAAATCCATATCCATCAGGGTCCTCAATCATGTCTGAAGCCAAAGATGAACTTGGTTCATCGATAGTATTTGAAGACTCTTCCTGAGCTAATTGAGCAGCCAAAACATTCGTCAAAGTCTTAATGCTTGTAGCGAGAGGCGAAGTTCGGGTTAATTTGGAGACTTTATAAGGACTAAAAGTAGTCTTAATCCGTGGAGTTCTAGAATTCTGTACAGGTGTTTTGTGTCCCTGACTCTGTGTTGGCATATTCCGAAAAGTCTCTGATCCTTTGGGAGGCTTCGGAGGGTCTACATGCACATCAGACTCTGTTTGTGTTGAGACATTAACCGTCTGGGTACCAACCCAGACAGTTTTAACTGATATCCTGGCTACAACATGTGAAAACACACCAGAGGGAAGGGTGCGTTGAGACTTTCTTAATCGACGTTTAGCATCACCAGCGGATATTTTCTCTAATACCATCAGCTCTCGAATTAGTTTTTCCTCCTGAAAAATAGGACAGTCATGCGACCAGGCCGTGTGCTAACTATTGCATGTAAGATTTGGAAAAGCTTTATTGAATATCTCGCGTAGTAAATGAGCTATTGATATGAAATAAACAATGATTTACTTAGGTAAAGCAGATGCAACTTCCAATAGAAAACAAACTATAGATAACGTATCACGTGATCTAGATTCCGGATACGGCCATCTTGGCCAAATTTGCAAATTTCGATTTCCGCATTGAAATCCACATGGAAACGATAATGTAGTCAGCGTGACAAGCGAAGCTTGAAATTCAAATCGAACAATGCACAACGTGTCACGTGATATAGTTTCCGGCCGTCATATTAGCAGGTAATTACATTTATGACCATAATTTATGAACTTAATGCATAATATATCTAGTTCCTATATAATCCCATGTTAAAAATTAACGAATTTTAGAAAATGTTTTCTTATTTAGAGATGAAATACACATAAAAGGACTGCAGACTCGTGTTTGCCATATCGAGTTTGGGAAAAAGCAGGTTGCACATGGACGATTAAACAAATCGGAAGCTCTGTAGGACGCCATTTTGATTTTTTGAGACAAATAAAAATATCTGCTAGAAAAGTGGAACAAACGGCATTTCGTTCAGAATGACACTCCGAGAAAGATAGCTATCTTGGATTTTCCAAAATACATGCCATCACTTAGTTGCGGCAGCTATTTTGTGAAATATTTACATGTTAATATCTCGCGTTATAATGGTCATATCAAGATGGATTAAACGTCTTCTTACTCTGTAATGCATTCTAAAGAAGGAAATTCCCATCGGAATAGCAAAAATCTATGACGTCTCCGAACATGGGGGTTTGGGGGGCTGCGCCCCCTTTGTCGTAAACAGAGACTCTCTGGCAGACTCCATGCTACAAATATACCAGCCACCGGGGGGGAGGGGTGCTGCGCCCCCATTTGTTTTTTTTTTTCACTATTTTCGTGACCTACCCATCATGGTACACCTTCATACCAAGTTTCGTTTGTCTAGACTTAGTGATTTAGAAAATGTGTTTTAGGACGGCAATTTTGCATTAAACATGGCGACTTTTTAAATGTTTTATTATATTGTCGTGACTTACATGTAAAGACACAACTAAAAATAAAATTTAATTTCTTTAGCTCAAGCGGTGTCAAAAATGATATTTGGGCGGCCATTTTGAATCAAAGATGGCGACTTTCCCAAAACATTTTATTATTTATCTAAACTACTAATTATGATACACCTTTATGCTAAATTTCGTGCTTCTACATCAAAGGTTGTGGAAAATGAAATTTTAAGTGCGCCATTTTGAATCCAAGATGGCGTCTTTAGGTAAACTGTGTAATATTATATTAACCTAGAAGTGATAATGTACCTTTATACCAAATACCATTTCAATAGCCCCAGTAGTTAAAGCTCTCTATTCTATACAACAATGGGTTTGGCGGCCATTTTGAATCCAAGATGTTGACTTTTAGAAAATTTGAATATATTTTCGCTACCTACTAACAATAATGTACCTTCGTACTAAATTTCAATTCAATAGCCCAAGCCGTTTAGGCTCTCTATTCTATACAACAATGGGTTTGGCGGCCATTTTGGATCCAAGATGGCGACTTTTCCAAAATGTAGGATTTTTTGCTTTACCTACTCAAGGTCCTACACCTTCATACCAAATTTGCTGTTTCTAGCTCCAGTAGTTTGGCCTGTGAATTATGATGATGAGTCAGTCAGTCAGTGAGTGAGTGAGTGAGTCAGTGACCATGCTGCTATATAGTATATGGATTAGATTTCAATTGAAATTTTGATTGTTATATTGGAAGAAAAATAACAAGTTAATAACTGTACAAAAGTGAAATTACTTCAAGTTTTGTTCTATTACATACCATTCACTTACAACAATAGTTATGTTATATGTACGTAGAAATATTTTCAGGGCTTCCAAATACATTTGTAAGAGTGGCTCAGTGGTAGAGCGCTCACCTCTTGTGCTTGGAGTAGTCGGTTCGATCCCTGCTCATGCCATGTGAGCTTTGTGATGGATAAATACCCTGTGCGTGGGTTATCCTCCCACTTTCTTCATTCCACCAATTCACTCATCATCATCCATCCGGTCTGAGCCAAAGTTTCCTAAATGCCATAAAAATTTAAACTCCACATTCCAAATAGAATTACCATTAACCTATTTATTTTTGTTATAGTGATAGTAGTAGTATTAGTAGTTGTAGTAGTAGTAGTAATAGTTGTTGTAGTAGTAATTGTAGCAGTTGTAGTCGTTGTAGCAGTAGTAGAAGTTGTAGTAGTACTGAATCAGAAAAACAAACATTTGTTTACTTAATATTATTCTACACCTGAGTGTGGGCAGACCACGGGATGTATATCGCAGTGGCCTATTTAGAGGGTGAGTCCGGACCCCCTCAAAATTCAGAGTTACAGACACAAATAGTATAACTTTAGGCGTAATTATCTGTTTTTAATATACATTTCATGCCCAGATACAGGTTGGACCCCCCCTCCTCCCGGAAGCCCTTGAACCCTACCAAAAAACGAATTCTAAATACGTGCCTGGTATATCTTTATTTGTGGAGTAGATATACAACCTATGTTTCTTGCAGATGAGAAGCTCCTGATTTTTACACTGTATTCTAATTGTCACTTCATGTATCCTACTGTGTTAATGGAGAGAGTAAGAAAATAAAAGACGTTTTAGTAAAGATCCCTTTGATACCTTCCCTCAACACACACACACACACACTACCATGATTCTTACAATATATATCTCTAGAAAATGATTTTCTCACATTTATTATAGGTGTTCTTACTGTTCCTCTCCTTCACCTTTTGAAAGTTAGGAAGCTTTTTTTTTTGTGCATGTTTTCAGTCACATAACAATGAAAATAATGGAAATTCAAGACAGGCTTTTCTTCAAAGAGCACAATAAGAATAATGGAACATCTATCTACGTGTCAGATGGAAGGATATTGCTTGTAGGCGTTGGGTTTTTGTTTACATATCTATCTGTCTTCGTCTTTCTCTATGTGTGTGTTTAAGTTGTCCCGCTATCGTCTAACAGACGACCTCTTCGTTAAAGGTTGCGCAAATATAGCATCTCGCCTATTCACATCGTCTCTGCAGTGTTAGCAAGATGGATACATACGCTATACGAATTCAAGACAACTCTTACACAAGAAAGAAACGCAGAGTTGTAAAGACACACTCAGTGTTATACAAACAATTTACAGAAAAAGGGGGCAAAGAATCGATAAAAGACAAGCGTCAGAGTGAAAGAGAGAGAGAGATTGTTATTATAGAGGTAAGGGACAGCAATATTTCGCTACTCGTGAATTGGCGAAAATTTTAAGCACTCAAAATATCTCATGAAGTAGATAGACGATTGTTAACATTATGTAAAAAGTACTTTTTAACACACGAAATACTCGCGAAATTTGGATAGTTTGCTCCCATCCACGAATTATGAGCTCTACTTAAGAAACTGTACCATTTTTATTTATTAACAAGCTGATTTCCAAGCGTTGCCCGGGTATTTATTTATACCGGTGTATCCCAGTCTTCTATTCGACAGGAGAAGGAATGAATTCTGTCTATGCCATTTTAGACATTTTATTTTGCACACCTTATCACCCCCACCCCCCATGCTGATGGTGGCTGAAGCGACGAGGCGAGAGCAGGAAAGGAATTCCTTGTTGTTGTTTTTTTTGTATTAAACTGACACCCGATAATAGCTTACTCGTTACCGTTTCATTGTGGGAATAACAAAGGAAAAGACAAATGGTACCGGTTGTTAAAAATTAGTACACGATAAATGGAATTAAACTGTATTCATTTATGACCTTTAAGTATCTATGACTCAGGACGGGAGAATCCTGAGACTGTAGGGTAAAGATGCCAAAAGAAATCGGCCAGGGCTTAAGCTGAGGGTGCCACCCGGGCATTTAACTGGTGTGACTTAGTAAAAAACTGGAAACTTCAGTGTGGATGGTCAAGAACTAATATCGAATCAATGACTCACGATTGTTTAAGATTGGTTAGTAAAGTGAGGAAAAATTTGGCATTTGACCTTTACTTGTCTTTAGTCATTGTTTTCGATAAACAAACAAGCAAACAAACAAACAAAAGCTTACTGGAAAAGGGAGAGAAAATACTGTATTTCGAAATTGTTTTTAATTGCGGAGAACACCAGACAACTAAATGAACGGAAAGAGCATCTGTGGACAGTGGCAATATAATTATTGTGTTCCAGTGTACTAGAGCAGTTGTTTCTGTATTGAAATCGCCTAATAAATGTTTATGATGACCAATATTTCTCTATTCTCTTCTGTCCCTTCCCTTCCATATCTCCCTGGCAAAACATTAAACAATGTAAAGAGGCACCCATAATTTGATTATTTTAATGTACACAAGGGGAAGGGGAAATATGTATATCAAGCCGATTAGAAATCAACATCTCGGCATAGCACTGCTAGTAGGAAGTAGCCAAATGTGTCACGTGTGGAAGAAGGCTGGATTCGTAACAATAGTTACATTTTTTTACCACTTTTCAGTGGCGGGTCATCAGGTGAAGTTGGTGAAGCTGAACTTCACTTATTATTTTGACATTCATTAACTAAATAGGCATTAATAAGTATTAATTGGGCCAGAAAGCCAGTCAACATCATCCAACATCGTACAGTGACATTATCAGTGTCCTGTCTAAGCCCAGAAATTCCAGAATAAATGCTAAGGAGCATGTTGGATGAACGTTTTAGTAATACTTCACCTATTATTTGTGTCACGAGACGCCACTGCTGTTCTTATTCTTAATCAATGTTTCATGCAATTGGCCTTTTTATTTAAATTAAATTATTCATAAAAAAATTGAGTGTTTTTTTCAGAGATATGTTTTTCACAAAGCAAACATAGGAATGTAAGATGAATGCTAGACTCTCGCGAGAAGCTAGTCTCTTCTAGCACCTGCGAGGTGAGAATAGAGCTCTTTCTCGCAACTGAAAGAGCGAGAACGACCCTTTTCTCGCCTCGCCTCACGTGAAACACTAGAGTTGAACTTGTACTTAAAACGGCATCGGGAGTGTCACTATTTATCTCAGCGACCCCGAAAACTATAGATTCGTCACGAATATCGGTCAGTTTCGATTGTTTTTACATGCCACTCCCTTTCCACCCCACCCCCACCCTAAGGATGCTGCTAGGTGTGTCTTAACCTTACAGTGTTTTAACCATACGCACACCCACACATATATCCATTTTCATATACATACATTCACAAAAATAATACCTAATAATCGCAAAAAATATATATTATTCATCTTAAAAATCTATCATTGGACTCGTGTAGCACGGAGAATGTTAGTATGTAGTACACTTGGCAGCATATTTGCAAACATGATGGACAGACATATTTTTGCCTTCTTGCTGAAAATTTTTCGAACTACATGATCACAAAGACATTCAATGTGTGCGTTACGCGGTATTCGTGCAAAAAAAATACCTTGTACACACGATTTTTTAAAAAAACATTTTCACTCACTAAATTTAAAGACCTTTAGTCAAGAAATTCTACTCTTCCTGGACATATAGGTAATATACAAGTAGTACTGTCAACTGTGCATTATTTTTTTGTCGATATAGCTATGGATGATTATTTCGACTTTCACATATCACAGTTAACATTTGCAATCATTTAACTGAAAAATATTTATTAATTCTGCATATATATTTTCATTCGAAAAGCTGAAGTATTGAGAATTAAACACATCATTTTATTTGAAAAATTCACAAATGTTCGTTTCTAAATTGACTGGAAATCGAACGCTTGCCTTCTCCAAAATGGTGCTGTATCACTGAACAACACGACCGAGTTCTGCGCATGCAGGCATTATTGTGTCTTCAGATATTAAAATAGCTTAGTTTTGCTGCTGTTAAAATACTTATTTTCCGACAATGTTCCGCGGATATATATATATATATTTAAAATTCAGGTCTCTTCTTATGCAAATTATGAATTACGTATTTATAAGATGTTTTATTTATGATAATCACCTAACTTGGTTTTTGTTCTAACTACTGCGAACTCTTTAGGCGATTGGTAATCTTGTTTTGATTACATTATTAATGCACATAAATTGCTCTTTTTTCATGTTTTTGCTGATCCTCTTAATTTACATTATCAACCAACGTATGTGCCTTTTTCTTTTTATGTTATCTATCTGTAATCTTGATTGAATTGCATTATCAAAAAAACGTAGATTTGCTTTGTAAATCTTGCTTGGATGATTTAATCAAAAAACATAGATTGTTTTATTTTACTCTTACTAAATTATCAACAAAACATAAATTCTTTTTTATTCACTTTTCTTCATCACGCACTGTGGATTACGTTATCAACAAATATGGATTTCTTTTTTAGTTCATAGGTTTTCGTAATCTTCCTTGGGTTACATAATCAACAAACCTATACTTTTTCCATATTGCTATTTTGCTTAATCTTACTTGAATTGAATTATCAACGTGGATGGATTATCACGATTTTTTGGGAGTTTATTAATTTAACGTAATCTTCCTTGGGTTGCATCATCATGTCCAAACTTAGATTATTTTTATTATTTTTTTTCGTTAACTTCCTTGGATTATGTTGTTAGTAAACACGTTTAACGCGAGTTATACCATAGATCCTTTCTTTATAATGGTATCCAAGGAAAATTCTGAAACGTCCAAATAGTTTGGACTATTTTCAACAAACTAAAGTATTCATGTTATTATTATTGTTAGTGTAACATATTGTTAAACTTTTATGAGCTCCTTCCAGCTAAATAAATTATATGTTAATTACACTTCCTATTAAATCCTTATTTGTCAAAAGAAGGTTGAATAAAACAAAGTCAATCTTTGAGCTTACTGGATTTCAAATCCAGGTCTTACAAACGTTACTAGCTGTTCCTTTTCCTTTGTTAATAATAAGATCAACTACTGCCGACTCTGCTTGTGAGATATTTTCTTGCCGACCGGGTAGCCGTGCAGTGTAAGGCGTTAGACCAACGACTCAAAGGTCCAGGGTTTGAGTCCCGGCAGGGACATGGGTGTGAATTTTAACTAGATGTCTTTGATCTATCGTGACGGGCCGAAGTCCATGGTGGTTACTAGACTGACCCATATAAAATAAAGTTTTACCAAAGTGAGATTTTTTCCAAGGGGGATATTTTGTTGGGGAAACTCTAAAACCTAAACAGCTGCTTAGCTGACTGGTTCTCGGTTTCGGTGAGAGCGGAACCCGAGTTCGATCCCTGTTGGAAGCTACATAATTTCAGTGTTGGCCCAACATTGTGATGCCTTGTGCGGTGCTACTATAGTTAGGAAGTAACCAACTCTGGTCTTGTAAGGCAGACGCAGTGTAGGGCAAATAGTTCGACGAGGATGTGTCATGATGGTCAGTACCAAATTAAGTCACTCTTGTCACCAAATTAGGCAACAGTGAAGTAGAATTAAATACGTGTACAACACAATTTCAGTTTATTTATTGCCTTTCGGCGTCTCTGGCTCAGTCCAGGATAAGCTATGGGAGAGGATGTGGTCAGGTCCTTACTTAACATACCACCACGTCTCCGTCATTCGCCTGGTGAAACTAAGGGAAGTCCTGGGAAATTTAATTTTGAACCCGTGTGCCTACCCATTGCCGTACAATCAAATACAAATTTCCTTCCAATTTTGTGTGCGCGATTTTTCTAACTGTCCACCATTTTAGGTGAATTGAGTATTAAGCGAATTGCCCGTACTTCAAGGGATCAGATAATAGATGATAGATAGTCATTGAGGTGAAATCGTTGTGCAATGGCTCAATACTTCGATTGTGTTTCTTTATTCAGTTGCTTTGACAAGTACATCTCTCTCTCTATAACCGCAGAAGCGTCTCACTCACCAGGCAATAATTAGCAAGGATTTAGTATCTTTAAGCCTTTCTCGAATAGTAGACAACTTAATATGTCAAAGCACTGTCACCAGTGTGGGAATTAGGTTATCTTTCCAGGAGAGGGGGGGAGGATAAAGTACTTAATATTGTTTACTTGTAACTTAACTTACTGGAATATCATTGACAAAATTTTTGAAAATTTTATGATAATTTGGAGTCTAAGATTCAATTTGTCCTCGGTACCAGTACATGATAGTAGAAATTTCCGTGCTCAACTTTGCGCTATCCCATACAGATGGAAATAATGAGCTTCTTCCGAGCTGTAACAATAATACCTTAGAGATTGTAAACTGTTTACGTTCTCTCTACAATGAATTATTATTTAGTCACAGTGCTCCTTTTACTAATCGATTTGCAACACTTTCGATATCCTCGGGATATCAATTTTGAAATATAATATGTACTGGAATTTGAACGTAATGAACAGTCTTAAATATAGTCGATACTCCTCCTTTTGTTCAAATATAGTCGATACAACATTTTTACGGTTATTGAACACTTTTTTTAGAAAAAAAAATATGTGGAAAGAAAATGCGTAGAATTGGCATTATTTCATTTCATGTTTTATTTCTGCATGTGGTGAATTAACAAAGTCAATAATGCCAAACAAACCTACGAAATGTACTGCTGTATTAATGATTAAAATCAGTAGAATAGTCTTGTCCGCGAATCTTTACATGATTGTGTGTTAAAGAAATATGTCTAATAAGCAGGATATCGTTTGCCTTCCCCCTCTGACGGACTCAGGCGTATTTAGGTACTGGGAAAGGATGTAGTCATTGATAATACAAGTAGGTTTCAGATAGTTTGCTTTCATTCTAGAAAGATGTTGTACAAAATAAAACTTGCGCCATTCTACTCACCGGACTGTATGAAAGGACTCTTGTATGCGTATGTCTTGACAGTCAACTCCTATGACTGCCCTGGAAGAGTGTAGGTACTATAGCTATATCACTCTTCTTCTGTGTTGTTGGTAAAAGTTCTCTTCTATATATTGAATCTAACTTTCCCCTTCTAGGGAGCTGAGGAGCCTAAACAACTGTGTGGGTCAGCATTTCTCCTGGGGAGTTGCTGGCCCGCACAGTCTGGGGTTCCTGTTTTCCATTCATACAGCCCGGAAATGTTTCTGCGCTATTAACATAAATATTGACTGACACTTCATTATTTCTTGTACATAACAAGTTACGTATGTTTGTTTTTATCAACTTGTTCATGAGTAAGCAGTGTCTTATAAGCATTGTTTGTTTGTTACAATTTTATAATGTTTGTGTGTTCAATTCTGGTTCTGCTGATCTTTGATGAGACCCTCTGTGATACCGAGACATAGTCCTGGGATCGATAGGTATCCCTTACAATATAGTGTCCTAACTTACAATATAAATTCTCCTTCTCTTTCTTCTTTCATGTTTCTTTAAACGTGGAAAACAGTAATTACATTTTTTTTGATTGGTATATTCTTTATATTTTGCTGAGGTATTTATTTTTGTTCTTCGTTTATATCACCCAGATCTTGTTGAAAGAACTCAACGGCTCTGAAGAAACTGGCGCTTATATTGCAACTGAAATATCTGAAAATATCTAACATGTTGTCTGCTTTTGTTTTATTATTAGGATCTTTTGCGTTTGAACAACCAATCTTAATTACATAATTCCTATTTATCAAATTGTCTTCACGGATTTTGAACTTCTTTTTTTTTTCATGACTTTGTGGGGTTTGGGGACCTGCAAAAATATTACTTACGGACGAAATAACTAACACCAGAAAGTTTAACAAGCTAAGAACAAAGGAACCCAACTTCAAATCTGTTTCCAGAGAAATTAGTAATCCATGTCCCTATTTATTTAAAATTAACAGAAAAGATCAGAACAATAATTTTTGAAAAGTAGCCTAAATGATAATTAAGAATATTTATCAAAGAACAAATCCAAATTTGGATCAATTAATTTTATAGATGTTAGTAAATATTAGCTTTTCAAAATTTTAGTGTTATTATGGATTGTTCATTACTTTTAAAAATTGAAAATATGAAGTGCAAATACAAGACCTAACATGGGGGCGCGCAGATTATTACTTTAGAAGAAAGTATATATTATGATTGGCTTATTCGTAGTTTGTATATATTCTAGAAGTTGTATTCATAACTATCAGTATTTAAAAAAAAATATGTGTGTTCAGTAAATAAATTAATGAAGATAGGTGATGATACAATAATGTCTGTGATTCGTGCTTTTAGTTTGTATATTTTTGTAAAATTTGTTTTGGGCTATACATTGACGTATTTGGGATTACTTAAATTAAAATGAATATGACAATAAATCAAGAAATATAGGGACAGAATTCCAAGTAGCCCTGATGAAATCCATGCAGTGAAGATGATAAAAACATAAACTAAATATATATGAAAAT
Source organism: Lepisma saccharinum (assembly GCA_022664845.1). Classification (NCBI taxonomy): domain Eukaryota; kingdom Metazoa; phylum Arthropoda; class Insecta; order Zygentoma; family Lepismatidae; genus Lepisma; species Lepisma saccharinum. The sequence continues at coordinate 91,395 of JAGDQP010002254.1, forward strand.
AAAATAGCAGAGGGTATAAGACAATTGTGGAAGAAAGGTATTACGAAAAGGCTTAATTAGTACAGGGACACAAACTCCCACCCCCCACATAAGAGTGCTTCAATTTCCACACTGCCTTACTATGAATACCTGTAATTATTCAATAAAAATACGAGTGTCATTTTTCTAAACGAAAGAAAAGGCTGTAAATAGAAAACCAGATTAATTCTAAGTTCAAAACACGAAATCTGGAGATATAGATTTTATCTTGAAACCGCTCTCTAGTTATTACAGCCAAATATTACAGGGGGGGGGGGGGGGGAGTCGATATGTTGCTTCTTAACCAACACAGTTTTCATGGAACCAAATGTGACATTTTCTACATGCAACCCACTTTTCATCTTTGTTTTCGTGGAATTACAGTCCTTCATTAACGGGACACTCTTGTATCGTAACAAGTCAAAGATTTGTGGCTTGTTGATGTATAGCTACAGTGGTTATCTTCTTTGCCATGCGACAATATAATTGTAAAATAGTAAATATATTGCACGGTTTTCACTGAATTGCAGTTTGTTCTAATTGTGATTCACCCAGGGTAAAGTCTTTTCTCACCAAACTCATCAATGTATATTATAGCTTAATTATCATTCACCAAGCATGCTTGTAGTTACTACTATAAAGCTTAAAGTTGCTAAAACTCTTAGACAATGTAAAAATCACTTCAAAACTTCTATAAGAAGAAACAACTATAAACGACCACGAGAGACACCACACCTTTCAAATCTTCAGAAATTACTATTCGCGCGTTACTTCGGACGTGACGATCAACTCTACTAATTTCATACTCATACTGAGAAACTTGTGTGGGTGTAATTAGGCTGCTAGGCGAACTTTGGTTACTTTCGTCTATTGTGTGATCAGCTTTTACTGTGCTTAGTAATTGATCATGCATCTTTTCGGAAGTGCTAGCTATAACACCAATAGACTAATAAAAGCTTTGTCTACACACACAACATATATGGTATACACACCAGCATAAGAATATGCCCAGAGTTACTGCATAGCAGTGTTACTAAGAGATTGTTTACTTCTAAAAAATACACCATTTAATCACCATATTCGGTACCATTAATCTATGAGTAGCCTATAATAAAATCCTGCTGTAAATATATATTTAACCAAACATAATTCTCTTTATTTTCTTGATTTGAAACTCCTGATACAAATCAAACTTTATCTGAAGGTGAAAAATTATAATACAAAAGCTTTTATCTTATTTATTTTTCTAAATTACGTTACCATAATATTGTTGTTCAGACAAATTCTATTATTTCCTAGCTTGGCACTGGCAACACTGCTTCTATTGATATTTTACGATACGAGAACAGCAAGCAAGGAAGGAAGGAAGGCATCAAGAAACATAGCTGAGAAAAGAAAAAAGAAAGTCGTTGTGTGCCGTTTATGTTCTTCACATGTTCCGTTGAAGTTTCCCGCTCACTTTTTCTCCTTTCCGAATCGTTTTCTTCAGCTGTATTGTCAAGTTTTAATACTTTGGAGATAATAAAAACAGATATTGCCTCTTGACCTCCTCTGCCAAAGAAAGAAAATTGCTTTGAACTTTTTTTTTTATTATTTACTGACGATAAAACATTGTTTACAAGTACAAAGACATGCACAATTATTTTTGATAGTATTTCGTAAATTCGTCTGCCGTATGATTTTCTTGCTAAACTTTGTACTGGTCAACTTCACAGATGGCAGCTCTGCCTTTAAATAACGATTATACGTAATCATTCGCCTTATCCTTATTATGTAATTTCGCCTTAGCATAATCGTCCTTTTTATTCCTTAATACTGTGTTCCTCTAGTTTTGTTCTTTTCTCTTCTGTTGCCGCTTTTTGTTAATAATTTAGGCACCTTTTATGCGTGATGTTTTCTGTCGTCCAACTTGAAAGCAGGCTTCAACGAGTTTTATTTTGTACCTTTTTATTACTTACGACATATCGCTTGAGTAGCTGGGAAAGAAAAGGATGGAAGAAAACAAAGATGGTGGTGTTGCCAGTGCATTTTGTACATGATATCTAGGGAAACATGTGAACAACTGGCCTAAAAGCGCCAGGCAACGCTGTGGAGGAAAAGCACAACCTCAGTGTTTGTACATATATCCACTGTTTAGCTTCTCGCGTTCTGTAGGACACGAACGGAAGACTTTCAGAACGTGGCAACAGAAAATCGCGCCGCATTTGCATAAATACACTCAGTTGCTTCCATTGTTCTACGGAGCACTCTGTGATACTCTCAAGTCACTTGTGAAACTTGTTTGCATAAAAAGGCTCTTACGTTCTGCAATCTGCAAACAGTATCCGCAAAATTATTTTAGTACAGGTTTGCAGTGATCAGTTAGTACAAAATTATACCGTGCGTCCCTGAAATAATGGCGTAGTGCTGCCGCCATCTTTTCTTTGGAGATCATTGCTTTACATTAAACTTAAATGGATGTGTCGAGTACTACTCTATACTTCAATTGTGATTTACTAAGTTCACACCGCTTACGTCATTATGTGTCGAGATATGACGTCATTTGTAACGATGCCGCCGTAACTTTGAGCGTTTGGTGCTCTGAAACTGTTACGAAATTTTTTTAAATAAGCTCATTTTCTTGTTTTGATGTAAGTAATAACATTCTGAATTTTGCGCCATTATTTCTGCAAAACATTGTATAAAATTTGGCGTATGATTATATGTACAAAACTACTCAATTTAAATGGAGAAAAGAATTATGCAGGACAAGTCCGGACTACTCCCCATCCTCCCTTGGAACGTCAGATCCAAAGTTCTTTCATCGAAATGCCTGTAAATCAATAAAACTTTATCTTTGAAACACAATTTTATTTATTCAACATGTTTATTATGCAGAGCTGAAACGGGTCACCGGGAAACTTTCTGGACCGGGTCTATGCTTCGGACCCGGTCTGATCCGGTGACCCGATTTTGACCCGGTAACCCGAAGAGCGAAGCAGAGATTTCATTCTTTCCATATACACTGTTGCGTTTGAACAGTCTTTTCATCTGCAGTGCCCGGGAGCAGGGGTGTTCCTCTCCGGAGTATAAAAAAAATACGACGCTGAAAAATTGTTAACGATAGTAATAACGTGGAAATAGTCCCATATCCACAGAAAGAACAAAAATGCCCCCAGGGGTGTGCAAATACTCCCCCCTCAGAAAGGCTATTCTGAAAGAATTTTGTGTTTGAAGTTATAAATAGGATAAAAGCATTAAAATATTTTAAAACCCTCAAATATGAAGTTCCCATACATAGCTCACTTCTCAAGGAATCTAACATTATAATATGAATTGATTCTAACCACAGAAACAAGACCGGCCACCGGGTCAAGATATTACCACTTGGGTAAAGATTCGATCATGGAGTCGCCGAGTTCACTCAGTCTGGTGATTTCGGTCAAGATTGGATCAATTGGGTTATTCGGGTCAAGTTTCGGACCGGGTCTCCGGGTCACCTATGTTCGGTTCAGACAGCAAAGGTGATTCGGTTTCAGCTCTGTTATTATGTAGATACTCGGCAGGTACTTTGGCGAAAGGGGTACGTTTATATTTAAATTTGTGTAGATTACGTACTAATTATTGCAATTTATTGAATCTGCGAGTACCTTGTTTGAAGGCTTGCAAGCCTCAGTATGATTTAATATACATTTTTTTTTTTTTTTTGACCTAGAGTTGCATACATTTACGCTCAACATTTGAGCTTTCTTCTTTACATCTTTTCTTTAGTTCACAATGGTTCGTGGTGTCCTCAAACCTTGCAACGTTAATTTAACTCATTCCCCCGACGTCATACAATGATGAAATTTCGCACAGCGTTGTAAGTCGAGTGACAGTACAGTATTCCATTGTCACTTTTATATAATTTGAAAGCATATTTTAATATATATTTTTTTAATATGGACTTCTTTATCCTAAAATAAATACTAGCCTGCAGCAATATTCGGTTTGACTTGTTGCAGAACACTTTAGGATTTGAGTCACGAAACATTAGCTTGAGAAAAAGTATCCAAACACCGAAATAGCTCGAAAATAATATTTTAAAAACTTTTTAAACACATACTTCTCGTAAAAAATTTCTACTATAAAGTATAAATTATTTTGTTTATGCATGACTAGAAAGGAAAGCATAGGGCACGCCAATTGAAAAATTAATAAAGTTACTGTATATGAGAGCGCGCCTCATGCTTTTCTTTTTAGTCGCGCATAAACATTTTTTTTTTACTTTCTCGTACGAATTGTTTAAGGAAAGCATGTCTTTAAAAAGCTTTTTTATTATTTGTTTAAAGAGAGGATGGGTGGACATAAGAAGCTTTAAGTTCTTGATGTCTAACATGTAGTTCTCATTGAGAATTACAGCCTGTAGCTCTTAAAACAACATCGCAATTAACCGGATAGAGTTCATGTGTTACTTCCTCAGAAATTAAAAGTTAATGATCAAAAGACATGCCTTGAGTCATCCATTATGTAAAGATTATATCTATTTTGCTTCAAAATGAGCAGAAAGGAACAAAAGGGTTGTTTTTTTTTTAATTGCGTACGTATTATGCAGTACTGTATAAGTGCTTTATTAAACCTTTTGTCTACATATTGTTCTTTATTTTATATCTTAAAACTTTCACAGAATTTATTTCTACGGCAATTTGAATATTGTTGTAACTTTAGAGTACGGGGAAAAGTTAAGAAGCACGGGCAAACGTTTCTAAATTCTTTTCGAAATAAAGCGCTTCTTTCTTGGAAGAAACATTATTCCTTTCAATATACATAATTTGGTTCTGGGTTATCTGTGAATGTGTTGAAGCACAGATTCATAAAAGAAAAATTATCAATGGGTACACTCTGCAAGTCGGGCAAGTTGGACAATATGTCAGTATCGAACAGTTTGTCATATAGATGTTAAATAAAAGTTCCATATGTTGTGTTTTTTTTTTCAAGTATATTTTATAGTTCAGTGTTGCCAGATTGAAGAATTTTCAGACAGATTCTATCATCGGCTATTTTCGATGAATCTAAGTGTACCTGGAAACCTGTAAAAGAATTGTCCCTTCAGTTTGTCAGTAGAGGAATTGTTGTTTTCGGAAGAATATTTTGCTTCATTTTTCTTTATTATTATTATTATTATTATTATTATTATTAGTAGTAGTAGTAGTAGTAGTAGTAGTAGTAGTAGTAGTAGTAGTAGTAGTAGTAGTAGTAGTAGTAGTAGTAGTAGTAGAAGAAGAAGAAGAAGAAGATTTGGCATGATATACATTTATCTGAGAGTGAGAGACAGCGTAGCAATGTCTGGTCTGTAGGCTTGCAAACGAAGCATAAACTATTACAATCTATCTACATAAATATAAAAATTCCTAAGTTCTGAGTCTGTCTGTCCATCCAGGAGTTTTTAAGTCACTTCCCATTGGTCTAGAATGCTAAAATTTGGCATAAAGATTCGTGGTCACGTCAAAATTTCGTGAAAAAATCTAACATTTGCAAATATCCCGACTTATGCACCTAAAAAAAAACACCACAATAAATATTCAATCCATTGTTAATAACAATAACATAAATAAATAAATTGTTACCATTTTCTAACTTCGAGCAATAATGCGAAATTTTTAATTCCAATTCGGATTATTGAAAATCAGAAATATTTAGATTTAATGTTTAAAAGCACAATGAACGTAGTAGAAGTTATAGTTGTATAAGTAGTAGTAGTAATCGTTGAAAGAGTAGTAGTTGTTGTTGGTTTCGCAGTGGTAGTGGTAGTACTAACATGTTAGCAAGTACTCTAAAAATTTGGTGGCCAATGAGGCCATCTGAAGAATTTTGTGGGTGCCATTTGTAACTACCTGTGTCTCATATAATATATTGCTTTATTGACGTTAAACATAAATTACATGCATATTACATAATAATTTACCATCGTATTGAAATAAGCCAAGAACTAGGGTGCATTAGCAAGATTTTTTAAATAAAAATTCTCTTTCATGGCTTTTTAGAAGGTTATGCATTAAAAGAATCATGGTGGACCTTGTACGATAATAACGATCTATACTATACAGAACTACATTTATCTCTAAAATCTCTTTGAGTTTTTGCGACAAAGAAGTAAAAACAGTTCTTGTCAAATAATTTGATGAGATATTTTAATATACTTAACCGCAAAAACAGTCTGGAGAGCTTGACAAAATTATTGATTATGTTGGACGACTCCCTTCCATGTTTCTTTAAGGCTCAATGGAAGTGGGTTTTCCCGCCCTTTTCGTTTTACGTCAATTATTCAAAATTCATTGCAGGTAAACACAGTTTAACTTTCACAGACCAAAGTTCGTTTCGTCCTTCAATAATGAGTACAACGTGTTTTAATTGAATGCTACTAGTAACTGCAAGATTGTGTGCAGACAGTTTTGGGACAGAATAATGTCCCAAAAGTGTCTGCACACAATCCTGAAGTTATTACTAACATTTCCTTAAAGCTAATTGAACTCGTTATTGAAGGACGAAACGAACTTTGGTCTGTGAAAGTTAAATTTTGTTTGCCTGGAATGAATTTTGAATAAATGACGTAAAACGAAAAAGGCGGGAAAACCCACTCCCATTGAGCCTTTCTTATACAAGATGGCGTCAATGAATCTCAGCCAATGAGCATCTTGCAACTGAATTTAGATCTTGTATGGCACTTTGTAGGGACATCGAATCTATTCTAGGCATTGAAACAAGTAAAATAATTTCATTAACATTTTTCGTTTCACTTTTTCCCCAGTGGAACGATTTTGGTTTAGTTTTGTTTCTTTCTACGTCTCTTCTGTGTCATTATTGTCTATAAAGTTTTTACTTTCCAAACTTTCGAAATAAAAAGAAAAAAATGTACAATCTAAAAGAAAAAAAAATTAATGGTTTCTGTGAAAAGACAAAATGGAGCTTAAAAGAACATTTGGTCTTATTTCTTTTTGTCTGTTTTTTGCCAGTTACTGGCGAAAAGCTCTTTCATAATACCCAGGTGTTAGAAAGTTTCACCGTATTGCATCCTACGTACTAATTCCTTCTCAAAGTTTAGTAACGATGTCTTTTAGATATATTTTTTTTTTCTCTCTTTACCAAAAAGAAAACTTTAATTGTGGAAAATTCAGACTGCAATGTGCTTTATTTCCCTTCCTACATCGTACGAATAACTTTTCCCCCCTTCCTTTGAAAGGAGTAGTTGAAATCTTCAACTTTTTTTTTTTTTTTAAAAAAAAAAGAATAGAATCTCGTTTGGCTTTATGTAGCGACGAAAATAAACTTTAATTGGAAACTTAATTTCTCAGTTGTTCAGGTTTTTTTTATTTTACAAATTGGGCTTTCATCCACCATTTTGATTATGTTTCTAACTCCTGTTTATTCGTAATTACGGTTGCCAACCATCCGGTTTTGAACCGGACAGTTTGGTTTTCAGGGTAGTTACAAGTTCAACGCCTAATGTCTGGTTATGAGAGATGTTTCCTAAATATTGTATTTTAAGTTAAAATTTAAATATAGTTGTAGTCTCAAAGCGTTAATTGTAGCTTATAAAAAAACTCTGGTGAAATAAATTTTGTCAGTTTCAATATCAATTTACTAACTTCTAATTGTGTGGTTAGTTTTTTCCTGCAATAGGATAGTACTTTGTAACGTTAGCTTAAATTTCCAACTATTTTGGACCGAAAATATCTACTTACCTTCCTCTGTTTCCCTTGTTTCTCACTTTCAGAAACGCATTGTATTTGCATATATTCATCTTATTTTATTTTAACCCTAATTTAATTTATGGAGATATATTAGATATCCAATAGGCAAGTAGATGAATTTATGACGTATTAAAAGGTAACGTATTAAGCATAAAATTGTTAATAGTAATTACAAGTCAAAGTCAGTTTATTTCTTTATATTTTATTGTTCATCTATCTTTGGTATAATCAGCTTATGGGTTTCTTCTGTATTTTGAGTCCGACATTTAAAACTGAAATACAACTTTTTTTTTTTCAATAGTGAAGATTCTTAAATTATTTCAATTATTTGGCACTGAGAGAATAAAATTTCTGCACATTTTTGTGAAGTGTCCTTGTATTGGTTAACTTTTAGTAGGCCTCCTTTACCCAGGGATGTAATGGAGGGTATACGGAGGTATACCTCAATGTTTTAGTCATCACCGTATATCCACCTAAAATTTATGAAATACACAGGTATATAGGATAGTAAGCGAAAGGTTTTGTTACAATAAGCGAAGCGTATGCTTACCTAAAAATTTATCATTACATCACTGCCTTTACCGTTATATTGTTAGACCCTCCACTAGTCTCTTACACCAATAGATGCTTCACATTATAAGCAATCACCATGTGCGTTATTCAATTTTGTATGTCGCTTTAACTCAAGTTGTGTTTGAAATAATATGGTTGGAATGCAGTAATTATTCTTAATGTGTTGCATGTCCGGCTTGAGAACTGAAATGGGAAAGATTAGTTAAAGAGGAACTCTTTCTGCATAATCCAATTTTAACCATCTGGTACACATTTACTAGTCCCACGAAATAAATATATATCTCTAGAAAGCTTAGGTTATTTCCTGTCTATCACTGTAAGTGAATTTGCATGAAACATTTCAGTGGTTGTTCCGGAGTTATTTTAATCAAAAAGAAAAGCTGGGTTGATCCTCTTTTTTGAGAGATTGAGAGTTATGGGAACACCTCTTCTATTCTCTATGGATGGGCCAGTAAAGTAACTTTGGGTAAAGAGAAACATAGCTCTTGGTATTAGCTTTTCATTGATAACAATATTTTTGAAATCAGTAAACAAGTAAGAAAGATATACATAATGTAAATAAAATATATTTTTTTGTTCTGAAACTATTATCCGAAGAAACAGTGTGGATAAATTTAATTTCTAAATGGAAATTTAATTTAACTCTTGGAATGGAAACAGAACGTATAGTTGCTCAAGAAAAGATAGGAAGTAGATCTTAACTTATGAAGCAAAATTCTTCTGTTCGCTGACAAGCTTAATTAATGCACTGTATAAACTTTCGTGCTTAAAAAAATATGGATACATTAACACACTACTAACTTAACTATAAGGAAACTCAAAAAGTTAACGTGAACTTAAGGAGGAAAAATCTTACGTTTCAGAAGTTATTAAACATACGCTTAACCCTCGTATATTAGTTGTTTCCAACCAAAATTTATTTTCAGAGTTTTGAGCTTTTTGACTAACTTCTTAGTGTAGGATTTATGGTAAACTTCGTTAGATACTGAAGATAACTATAATTGGTGGATATTTATTGAATAACCAATGTTATCTTCTTCCATATACAATATATATACAAACACATCACATTCGTATGAATCTCATTCAGCTCCAATATGTGTCTTATTCTCCCAGTAAAGCGTTTCTCTTTACAGTAGCGTAACTAAGGGCGTGTGGCCTCTCCGGCGACAACCCAGAATGCGTCCCTCAAATTACTCAACTTCCAAACTAAGCTTTGTAAGTAGGCCCATTTGAGCACTTCCTGCGTTGCGGGCCCACTAGTTTCGCCAGTGTCTCTTTACCCCTGAAACAAAGGAAAAAAATTAATAGGTTGTGCCTGATCAAGAGACCCTTTTTAGAGAATTTAAGTGCCACAACGCTTTGTCTTCAAATACCTTGTTCAGCTTAAAAGACACTCTTTAGGAGTTAAGATTCCTGTCGGCTGAATGACTACAGTAAATTCTACAGGGCATAAAACAAGACAATACAAAAACTGAAATGAGTTTCTTCAGACAGACTTTTGGACGAAGTATTACTTTGTTCATATATCATACAATTTTCAACTAACACAAAGTGCTCTTTTGGCTAATCTGAAACATACGCAGAGCATTTTCTTCCTCTCCAGGGAACAGGGAAGAGAAACAGTTTGTTACCATACAGACATTTGCCTGGTGACACTAAGGGGAATCCTGGAAACTCCGTTAATATGGTCGTCAGTAGGACTAGAACTTGGATGTTTCCCTAGACCGACCCGAAGTCCAAGACGATATCTACTAGATCATTATGCTAGAAAGCAAACAGGTCACAAAGATTAGGCAAAGGTAGTGAATTGGTTGTTATGTAGACTTGCCTACTCACAACAATGACTAATGACTAGAAAACTCATATCTCCAAATAAGATATCATAGGAAGTTAATCCGTTTATTGTATGACAAATAATGGGAGTGGAGCTACGTATCAAAACTTCCTTTTTCTTCTTCTTCATTGTTGTTTGATAAAGGAATCCTATTTTCTGGAAGGAAGGATAGCTACTATAGTCGAAAACCCTTATTTGACTTTCAGAAATATGAAATTTACATAATCCATTCTCCCAGGAATGTCAAAGACCACCATATCTCGCAAAACAGGAATACTAGACTGTACTGCAGAGTTTGAAGTTGCGTAGTAAGCTTATATTCTCCTCAGCTTTCTGTTATGAAAGTCAAATAAATAAACTGAATGAACGATCCATTTTTTTTTTTTTTTTCGATTTGAAATCATAGTTTGCGTCTTTAAAATTCAATATAGTCTGTATTACGGCTGAGAGGTTGAACGGAGTGGTTCGGAGCCCACTTTAACGATTCTGTCGCGCGGTCAGAAAACAACAGAAAACGTCCGTTCTGAAAAACAATGGAAGCACATGGATGATTTTATGCACTCGTGGTGATATTTTCTGCCGCCGAGATTTGAAAACTATATCGTCGTGTTTTAGAGATCGCTAGCCGCGCGACACGTTCGTACTACGTTGATTTCAGTGGTTATATTTATACAATCGCGCGACTTTGATTTTGCTGCGGCAGTGTTGCCAGGAGTTCTTGATAAGACAAAAACAAAAGCAATTTTCGGATTAACCTTCAAATTATTAGAAGAAAAGAAAAACAAGAGATGTCAAGAAAAGTCAGTGGATAGTTGTACTGCACGGAATCCAGAATTTAATATATAATACTACACTACTGGAGAGAATAGGATTCGTCTTTTCGATAGAGTATTCCGATATGAAAAATGGGGTATACGTGAATGCACAAAAAGGACTAAAAACACCCTTTCTTTCTCTTGTCCACCAACTCGCGCGACAAGTCGTATGTGTATAAAAAGGCCAAAAAGAAACCGCGCGACAGCTGACTTCTTTATCGCCGTGCATAGAAGGGGTCTTCGACGTTAATAACAATTCAATCAATAGTCAATGAAGATGCCAGTGTCTCCAGTTGCATGGGTTTAATAATATTTTTTATATTTCTCTGGAAAATTAAAAAAAAAAATACTTTCCTTATTGATGCTATAATAACTTAGAATATCGTACACAGTATACTATGTACCCACAATGTATTTCTTTTAAAAGACCACACGGGGAAACATGTTAAAACATGTTTTACATTTTTGTTTAATACGAAAAACTTAAAATTGAACTTTCCACGTTATTTTCTTCTATTTTGGAATTATTATCTTGCAGATTGTCATGTACTCTTTTTAACAATGTCATCTATTCCACTAGACTGCATATCAGAATTCAAAATTCAATATTAAACTTATCATGTTACTATGGCCTTCAATGGAATTCAATCCACACATACAGTATAAGGCTTGTTTAAAAGTAGCCATCTCCAGTGCTAGAACGCAGAATAATCATTCGAAACTTAAAACGATCTAAGTATCTGAACAAAATTACAAAGATATCGAGTAATGATTAAACTCTAGATCACATTATTCGAACTGTTATTAGAATATTGGTTAATTGTTCAAAATACAAACATTTTTAATATTCTAACAATTGTCAAAATGTCGACTATTCATTCGGAACTTACTGAAACAGTTTTCCGGATAAATATGCGAGGAGTGGCTAATGGGACGTTTATGATACGAGTATATAGGAATTATGTGTTCTCCCCTGTCCGCCGAGGAGGATGGATGCGTTCTGTTAGCTCTCTGCTTTGACTCCGTGAATCGCTCTGCTGGCCCACAGCTTTCACTGTAAATCGTTGCCTCCTCTGCGGCCAGTACTTTCCATTAGCTGAAATCTGGATTTCATCTTCTGTACTAGATTAACTGTGTGACTACAATGACGAAATATTCCGTTGCAAAAATCTCGAACCGAGTTGATGAACTTGGTAAATCAATGGACGATTTCGAACAACGTCTTGACAAAATACTTTCTACTCACAAGCAGGAAGCCAGTGTTGTTTGTGTTGGAGGACCTTCGAACTGACTTCTCTTCATTCAAGAAAGAAGCAAGCGAGTCGTTATCGTCTCTCAAAAAGGAAATTGATGACCTTAAGCGTCAATTGTTCGACACTTCTATGTAGCTAGATGAATTAAACCAATACTCAAGACGCAACTGCATCCTTATTCATGGAATAAGCCAGACACCGAATGAAGATGTCGACAGAATAGCACTTAAGATTTTCAATGAAAATCTTAAACTGCAGGACATCGGTTTTGGTTATTTAGACCGATGCCAGCGAATCGGATCTCCGAGACGCTCAATGGACATTTTAAGGCAGGGAAAACTTACCAGAATTGTAAAATTATCGTACTAGAAGTCAAGTATGGAAAGTCAAGAGACTCTTGAAGAACTCGGGTATTCTGATAACCGAATCATTGACTCCGTACAGACAGAATCTTCTCAGGTCTGCTAAAGATCGACTTTGCAGCCGATCTGCATATAGTCAAGATGGTAGGGTTATATTGTGGCACAATAACCACCGCATTACAGTGACGTCAGAAGAAGATATCCGCAGCATCACGGACCAGTGCGTGAGCTTAACAGAATGATAGTGCTATATTATGTTGGGTTTCTTTGTGTTCTTTTTAAGAAGTGTGTTTGTTCTGTATCGTGTGTGTTTGTTCTGCATCGTGTGTGTTTTTCCTCAAGATTATATGTTAGTGTTGTGTTTGTTGTTATTATTTATTGTAAGAACGGTGTAAAATGGCGTTAGCTGTATCCGTGCTAACTTCTAATAAATAAGTAGATAAATAGGGTAAACATAGTTGCTTGTTTCTCTAAGGTGGTAACCATGGCAGTCGTAAAAAAGAGTCTTGAAAGATCCGTTAACTTTCCCCTCCTCCCCTAGCACCTCTAAACAACCCCCATCTACTGGTTGCCTGCTACCTACCATCTCTCTCACTGTGCTCTCTCCCCCTCATATCCGCTGCATTCTTGTACAGGGTGCGGCCTTCATCAATAGTGTCCAAATATCCTGTCTATTCGAACTTAGCACAGACCTGCTGTGGGACGAGAAGTTGTTTCCTTCTTTGTGTATGAATGTAGAGAATCTTTTACCATCCTCGGTGTCTGTTGTCGCTTTATCCCTCTCCTTCCCCACTGACAATGGGTTCAAATCTCTCCTCCTCTCAATTTCTTTTTTCTTTCCTGTATTTGGGCGAAGATGTTAGACTCTATTGACTGAAGCATTTCTGTTGTATTTTCGAAATTTTGTAAAATATTTTCTGCATTCGAGGAGGTAGAGGTAGAGGAACTCGTCATTTCTCGTCATTTAGAGACAGATACCTTGTTGCAAAGTGAATTTAATGAAATCTCCAGACACATCTTTAATGCGATACATATTAATGCGCAAAGTTTACTAACACATTTTGTGGAACTTGAAATCCTGTTTAATTCAATTGGTAATATACATGCAGGAGCAGTTAGCGAAACTTGGACGAAGCCTAGTATTAAAAATGATCTGTTACGTTCACATAATTTTAAATTTTATCGCAATGACCAGGTTTCAAAGGGAGCGGGCGGAGTAGGATTTTTTCTATGTCATGATTTAAATGCAAAAATTCTAGCTCAATCACCGAGTGAATATCAATTTCGTACCGAATATATCATTTCGGAAATTAAAGTGCTGGCAGTAGTGAAATAAGAAAATCCTGCTGGCAGTAGCATATCGACCCCCACGAGCTGATTTCAGGAATTTTGAAGAAGAAATAAGTAAACTTCTCCCACTCTATGAGCGTTGCCTCATTCTTGGGGATCTAAATTTCAACCTTGTTTCCTCCAAGGCAGAAGTGTCAAAATTCAAGGATACTATAACATCATTAAATCTTTCTGCCTGCCCTCTTCAGCCTACTTACCATGCAGCCACATGTGACAGTCTTCTCGATCTAATTCTTCCTACAAACATGGGCAGAGTTCTTAAATTTGGTCAGTTTGCGGTTCCTGAGATTTTCAGACACGATCTTACATTCGTAAAATATTCGATAAAATTTCCCAAGTTTAAACCGAAAATTATATCGTATAGAGAACTGAACAAGATTGAAAATGATGCTCTGTTGGCGGATGCTGCCTCCTTACCATGGCATTTAACAAATTTGTTCCCGTCAGTCGATGATCAGCTTTCCTATCTTAACTCGCTAATTCTTCAGCTTTATAGCGTTCATGCTCCCATAAAAAGAAAACGTGTCTCTCGCCCTCCCACCCCGTGGATTACAGATTAACTATTGAGCTTAATGGCTAGTCGCGATGGAGCTTATAGAAAATATCGAAGAGACCTTAAAATCAACCCCTCTACTACCCAGGTAAGTTTTGAAGCCTATAGAGTGCTTCGAAACCGATGCACCCAAGCCGTACGCAAAGCTAGGCTGAAATTTGCATATTACATCATCAACAGAGAAAATCAAATGTGGAATAAATTAAAAGTTTTAGGTATCAGAGGTAAAAAACACTCTGTAGATGATACAGTTATGTACATTGCACCTGACTTACTATATGAGCGTTTCTGTGACATACACCCACCAATCATACAGAGTAACTGGCTGCCTAATAAAAAATTAATTTTGCCCCCAAAACCAAACTTATTTCTCTATGATCTGCGTAAGTCCGCTGACAGTTGAAAAAGCAATCAACAGAATAAAATCCAAAGCGACAAGGGCAGATGAAATATCTCTAGAATTAACTAAAAAAATATTGCCATTTGTACTTGTTCCCATTACCAACTTATTTAACCTGTCGATTACCACCAGCACTTTTCCTACCTTATGGAAAATTGCAAGAGTTCTTCCCCTCCCTAAGACAAAAGTTATCACCAGTGCCGACGACCTTCGACCTATTAGCATTTTACCGTCTCTTTCCAAAGCCGTAGAAAATGTCGTAAGTGATCAAATTCGTTCTTACTTACAAACACATAGCCTTCTTAACCCCTTTCAATCAGGTTTCCAGAAAGGTCGTAGTACCACCACTGCTGTAGCTCATATCACAGATGACATTCGATATGCTCTTGACAATAGAAACATAACAATTCTTACACTTCTTGATTTCAGTAAAGCTTTTCAATATATAAATCATAACATTATGATACGCAAATTATCGACGTTTTACAACTATTCAGACTCCTCTGTCAATTGGATTCAAAGTTATTTAACTGGCCGCTCGCAATATGTATCTGTTTCTGGTATTGACTCCTCTCTGAGAACTCTTCATCATGGAGTACCTCAAGGTAGTGTACTCGGTCCTCTTCTCTTCTGCTTGTACATCAATGATTTGCCATCTGTATTACAGCACTGTAAATACCATCTTTATGTCGACGACTTTCAAGTATATATATCTTGTTCTCCAAGTGAGCTACCCACATATATTGATAAATTGAATGAGGACTTACGAAGAATTGTTCAGTGGTCAAATGATAACGGTCTGAAATTGAATCCATCTAAATCTCAATGTCTACGTACAGCTTCTAAAGCAATTCTTTCATCTCTTAACTCTTCTTCCTCTCCCAACGTCTTTCTAGATGGAATGATAATTCCTTCCTCGCACACCGTAAAAAATTTAGGTCTTATTTGTAATGAATACCTGACTTGGACGGAATATGTTAGTACTGTCTCTAAAAAGGCCTTTGCAGCTTTACATTCTTTGAGCAGACTGAAAAAATTTCTTCCCATCTCCCTTAAGAAAATGCTTGTTCAGGCCTTAGTAATGCCTCATGTGGATTATTGCAATGTAGTGCTTGCCAACATAGATGATGTACACACGTACCGGTTACAGCGCATTCAAAATGCTTCAGTGCGTTTTATATTTAATCTTAAACATTATGAACATCTAACATCTTATTTCAATAGGCTGCAATGGTTAAAAGTC
>JAGDQP010002255.1:0-27314 GCA_022664845.1 Lepisma saccharinum
TTAGCAGTAAACTTAGGATTGTGTGCAGACACTTTTGGGACAGAATAATGTCCCAAAAGTGTCTGCACACAATCCTGAGGTTATTAGTAGCATTTCATTTAAACTAATTGTACCCGTTATTGACTTACGAAACGAACTTTGGTCTGTGAAAGTTAAATTGTGTTTACCTGAAATGAATTTTGAATAATTGACAAAAAACGAAAAAGGCGGGAAACCCCACTGCGATTGAGCCTTAAAGTCACACAAAATACAGTATTGCAGGAAAATTCACAGGGAATAACAAAGTGAAAATTGAAATTTTCGGTTATTATTTTGTTAATATTATATTTGTTAGAGCAGCATTATTATTTGTTTATTATCTTTTTGTTCAAAATGTAGTCCAGTCTTACGAAGTTATACGAAATCATGTTATCTCATTCAAAATGGACATAGTTTTCAATACTGGATGCGGATAAGTTCGAAAATCCGTTCATCATTCAATTCTGGCCTCACTTTGGATATCATAGAACAGTGTCGTCGTGGTAATTAGTATAACATCTCTAAAGACAATGGACTTACAGCCAGGCATCACATCTTACATGTCTATTTCTTCATTTTTCAAAATAGGGAAAATCGGTTACAAAAAAGGAAGTAAATTGTCGAATTTGCTTTCAGGACCGTGCTTGTGGCCTACTGCTGGGAAATACAATAGAAAAGAAGCAAGAATCAGATACAGAAATAGAACATCAAACCGCGGTAAGAGACACTCCACTGGGAGAATAGAGGAGGGGTACAAGATTGTAGCCTATTGGGCACGAACATATTACGCAAGAAAAATAATGTACGTCATGGCGCACTCCGTGCTCCAACGCGACCGCCGGAAATTTAAGGAAGATTCTGGTCGATATATTCTCCATTCTCTACCTACCCAATCTTGGCATGAGCCATAGATGACAAAAGGCCATAAATAAATTTAAACCTGCAGAGTTTATAAAACTGTCCATTTAAAAGTTTGTGGCTTTTAAACCCAATGACATACTTTTGTGTTTTCTCCTTGATCAAAAAGATCAGAGCATAACATGTAACCATATAATTGAAATTCATTGGGATGTTAATAGTGAGCGGAACCTAGCAATTTTAGTGATTTTTTTTTTAATCAAATGAGTTTTTCATATCTGAGTTTTTCAACAGAAGTGCTACTTTATCCTTAGAAATTATCCAAACAGATCGCCACATTTGGTTGTAATATTCACAAAATCATAAAGATACAAAATTTTCTGCCGTCTTATAACGATCTTAACAGGTCTACATTTTAATTTTGGATTATTTTTAGAAATAAATGATAATTAAGATAAAAATGCTCTATCTGACTGTATTTTAGAAGTCGATTTTGCTGAGTATGCAGCTCAACTCAACAATTCAAATTCGGGACCGGCGTAAGCCATTGTGCTGTTACCGCCCATAAAATTTATTTTATCTTTATCTTATATTATTAAGAAAAAATCCAAGAATATTTGAATACGTTTGTTTAGGCAAAGAATTACATTTAGGTGAATTAGCATTTTATCATTCTATCTCATATTGGTTTTTGTATTCAAGTAGTCCTAGATCATCTATATACGAGAGCATTCTGGTACGCTTGCTTACAACAAGAAAAAGTACATAACTAACCTAACTTTGCCCACTAACCGGACGAAGAAGTATCTAAAGTCCAGCCCAAGATTGTTTCAAATTGAGTCTTTCGTAATGAAGCGCATAGAATAAAGACAAAATGTGTATACTTATCACAAGTATTATTTCAGCAACACAGAGCACAAACAAAAACTGCAATTTTGAGCTAAATTTTATGTTTTATATTGTTGATCCATTGTATATTCAAGCTAGCATCCCACCATTTGCCTGGTATTAACGAGGAAGATAGGTAGAACCGCAGTCAGAATGGCCGGCACTGGGAATCGTTCCAGGGACCTTCTGATCATAAGGTAAGCACACTACCGAGTGTTTTACCTCATCAGTACCACCATTATTTTCAATATAATGATCTAATTTAAAATATTAGCATTGACAATTCGAGTAATATTATTTGGGCAGCAAAAATATGGATATCGGCTTCTTGGTACAAAATTTAATAAATTTTGTAGTGTTCAGTCTGAGTCTAAAATAATTACAAACTTCAATTACGCATCTTGTTTTAATTGACAGAGACAACCGTGTACAAGACGAGCCTTTAATAGATTACTTTTCAGTGGGTTTCTCTACATTATTTTTTGTAAAGGAAACTACTGAAAGAACAAGCCGTTGTTCTAAAAATTAATTTGACTTTCTATAAACAAACTTACACAATATAACTTAAAATCTTCCTTAATTAATTTTGAGAAAACACTTTTTGTTATTAAACAGAGAACTGTCGTAGGCACTTACACATAACTTTTACAATCCTAAAGGTCCTTACGCCCTGTCAATATATAAATAAAAAATAGCAGTGTTGTAGAAAACTGAACGTTAATTTGTAAATTGTTGACAACAGCATAATTATTCATCTTTTTTCTATTAGAAAGATTTATTCTCTAGGGTTCTTCAAGGTCTATATTTACAGAAACCTTTTGTTAAAAAAAAAGAACAGCTTTTCTCTTCTCAACGATGAGTTACAAATATTTTCTCTAAAACAAACGTGTTAACTTTCTATTGCTTATTGTCCTAAAAAGTAGACTATTTTACTTTTTTTTTTATATTAATATCCCGTGCTTATTTTGTTCCTTGTCGGTGAATACTTATTTTTTCTGAGTTTTTCTTTCTTTGTTTTGTTTTAGTCTGAAAATTGCAACTGAAGACAAGCATGAAATCAAGTGAAACAAATACATACAAAATCTAATGTTTGAACGAGCCGACGTTCACATTAAAGGCAAAAAAAGAGGAAAGCCTAACCCTTAAATACGTTTTTTTTTAACATTAATTTTAGAATCAAAATCCCTTGCAAGTTCCATTTACAATATCACTTTTTTTTTTTAAACAAACTTGTCGCTTGGGAAAAAGGGTAATCCGATTATACATTTGGAAATATTCATATTTCTGCGTTCTCTTCGTGTATAGTATTTTCATCTCATTCTAATACACACATATAAATGTATACTACATACATATATGTACAGTCGCACAACGATATATTCTTGCTCTTTGTGAAAACTGACTGTCATACTCATTCAACTGTCACTCTATGATGTAGTGGAAAAGTTTTTTCAATAATGCGCTACCTAGATATTTTAAAGCTGATGTTTAAGTTTTTTTTTTAATCCCATGAGCGAGGGCTGATTCTAAAACCTTTTTCAATTTTGTTTCCCAGTAAATTTTAATCATTGAACAACGGGAAATTATTCGTTCATTTGCTAAGTGTAGTTACTTGCATTTCACTTATTGATTGACTGGGAATGTTGAAATGTTCGAACTACATGAAATAATACAGCTTAAACATCAACGTAATTACTCATCTTTGTCTTAAGCATATTCCTTGCCTAACCTATATAATAAAAAGGATGTAATAGACAAGATCACTAAGTAAAGATCGATATTAAATTAGGGTAAGTAACTTTATGGCAATATACATATATGCAATATGCCCGTTTAAGTATTCCTTTAAAACAACAATTGCACATTTAATTAATAAATCCATTACTTGAAAAGTAGCCCAAAAGATAGGAATGAGTCATTAAGTCATGAATTTGATAGAACATTCATGGACGATTCTTAGACGAATATTGAAGATAATATCATATAGTAAAACGGTTGAAAACATTGAAGACGAACACTTCGGATTTCGAAGAGAGGAAAGGGAACAACGGATGCTACAAACACTTTTAACAACAATTGGTAGGAAGATATGCATATTACTTGTTGACTTGGAAAAAGCATTCGATCAACTGGAGTATTACAATGCACGTGATGAAACGACAGGTGTGGAAGATAAAATACTTATAAGAAATATATATATCAAACCAGAGAATAAGAATGAAAATAAAAGGCGATGAGGTAGAACAAACTGTCCATATACATAGCAGATTGTAAAGAATAGAATCAGAGTCTCCATCTATTATTTTTCTAAGATGCATTAAAAATTAATAAGCAACATTTAATTAAGAATGCAAATACAATGGAATGGTTATATGTGAGAGCCAAACCATTTCAATTAATTTTGTTTACATATGATAAGTACTTACATAAGCATACACTATGTGGTCAAAAGTATCCGGCCACTCACATGAATTGAAGTACATGTTTGTGCTGCTCTCTATCGAGAACTTTGCGAGTCAATGGTGTGTTGGCCTTGATGACAGTTTATACTCTCGTAGGTGTACTTTCAATCAGGTAATGGAAAGTTTTCTGGGCAATGGTAACCCATTACTCGAGGAGCGCTGAGATGAGAAGAGGTATCGGTGTGGTCTAGCACGAAGTCAGGGTTCCGAACATCCCAGTGATGCTCTATAGGATTCAAATAAGGACTCTCCGCAGTTCAATATATTAGTGGCAGGTTGTCGTCAAACCACTCTACAACAATCCTTGCACTATGGACGACGAGTGCCTGGTCGTGTTGAAAGATACAATGATAATTCCCGAACTGGTCTTCAATGGTAGAAAGCAGGAAAGTGTTTAACATGTCAACGTAAACTAGTGCCGTGACATTGACACATAAAGCCATAGGAGGGTCAAGCCCTCTTTAAGAGAAACATGACTACACTATAACCCCACCACCACCGAATTTCAACAGTCAACACTACACAGACTGGTGTATGTTATTCATAAGGCATTCGCAACACTCTCACCCTACCATCGGCTCTCCACGTTGTATACCGTGATTCATGATTCCAGTTAACAGTTTTCCACTGTTTTATGGTCCGGGTTTGATGATCTTACACCACGCAAGGTTGCTGTTTGGAATCCCTGTGTGATAGTGGAGATGGATGACTGACGATTAAGCTATACTTTAACACTTGACAGTCTCTGGATGTCAGTGTGGAAGGTCGGCCTACACGCTGTTTGGTTGCATACGTCCCTTCACGTTTCCACTCCACTATAACATCGGAAACAGTAGACCAAGTTATGTTTAGAAGGGTGAAAATCTCGCGCGCAAACTTCTTTTACAAGCAGTACCAAATTACCTGATCACGTTGAAAGTCTGTGAGTTCCATTCTGCTGTCTTCTGACTACTGAGATACATGACCATGTGTTCCACGAGCAGTACTGTGTCGCCCTCTATGGTAAACACACGTTTCTCGACGTATCCTGATTATTTTAATCCCATAGTGTATCATTAAGTATTTAATTCGCTTCTAACCGATCTGGACCATCAAAAATGAAAAGAAATTTGTGATTTGGTATATTTAAAGTTCATAAATGAAATAGAAAAATATAATACCGGGTATTCATATACGTGAAAAACGCTTGCTAAAGTAATACTTGCTCACTTCAGGCCTGTAGCCAGAGGGGGGCAAAGCCCGTAGCCAGAACAGTGAAATATATTTTGCACATATCATGGTGTAAAAGGCACAGTTTACCAGCAGGAGCTCTGTAAAAAAAAAAATGTCGTCTTATTTCAATAGGCATCTGAATTCCGGTTAGTCTTCTAATTAGCACATATAATCTTTTGTTTGTCAGTGACTTTCTGGTCTTCGTAGAACCGTCTTCCTTTCTATCTTTTATCTTTACCGTCTTCCTTCTAGAAGATAGTCGTATTAAGATAGGTAGGTCTTCGTAGTAAGATAGGTTTTAAATTAATTCAATACTTTTATGATTATTTTTTGCATAGAAATACGCACAAAATATTTAAGATGAATTTTATTAGCGCCTTCCAAATACAACTAAAGAAAAAGTCATTAGTATCGCAGAGTTCCAGAATTTGGAAAACTGTCTTGAATAAAGACAATGGGATACTTACAAGTGATGAAAGTTTTCTATGATAACTTCGAATGTATCGTAGGTACTCTTGAGGAAGTTAGAGAAAGCAGAGCAGAGTTCAGTGGGGAAGATATTGTACAGAGAGTCTTTCAAGCATAATAAAGAAGTTCAATTTCAGATTCTTTCTGATACTTATGAGAATGATATTATAAATTCTAGATGTAGCTAATGAAGCATTCTTTTCACGTGATTCACGTCTGATGGATAGTTATAACATTATCACAGATGTAACGGAAACATTATCGATAAAGTGAAAAATTACAACTGTCAATGAAATTATGGAACACTCACATCATTTTCTGAAAGAAGAAACAGGAAAAGACAGTGACGCTCAAATAGCTATAGAAGAGAAATCAAACAAACAAGCTTCCTTACGCGACAGTGGAGTTCTGGAATCAAACCAATCTCAAATGATAGTGCGTCACAGGAAATCTAAGTATACCAAAGCTTAGTTTCGAATTCGAGGTCGTTCTTGCGGTATGAGGTCAGAACGGCACCAAAACGAACCTATATTATATACATGATTATTTTGTCCTTGCAAGGCTCAGAATTTGGAAAGCATTTGACGTAGAGCTTTTAAAAAAGTGAGGTAGGGGAAGTGTGTATGCTGCATTGATTCATTATATTGGGGTAACCAGTGGCGTGCAGCAAATATCTCTACGGGGAATTGACTTTAAAAATTGAATGAAAATTGTGTCTTATAAAGATATTTTCAGGACGCCAATGGTTACACCAGTATCATAAATCAATTCAGCATCGACTGCTCCAACCTCACTTTTTGTTTAAAACCCCTACGTCAAATACTTTTCGAAACATGAGATTTTAAGGACTGAGTTACCATATAATGTGGGTTCGTTAGGCACCGTTATGAACTTATATCTCTGGAACAACTTCGAATTTGGGACTAAGATTTGGCACACTAAGATTTCTTTGAACTCACTTACATTTAAACTTTGTTTTATTCTTGGACTCCCTTGTCACATACGGAACGTTCCCTTGTGAGTTCAAAGCTGTCAGATTATATCGAAATAGAAAAGATTGGACAAAGAATGTCTTCGGTACACATGAGTCGGTGTTTTATTCTGTTTTAGATACTCTTCTAAATTAACTTGAATCTCAGATTTTCAGAAAAATATAGTTTTTAAAGTCGATTCACGCTGCGGGTAGGATTCCCAGGCATCCCGTATTTTAAGGTGAGAAATGCTGTCCCATTTCAACAATATACGAGACGCCTTTTTACCCGTATTTGGACATTTCTATTCTGCTGTGATTGCAAATTATGCATTTAACGGTTTTGCACTTCACTCGATTATGTTAAATTTAACTTCCTTCATGGCTGCGTCACGTGTTTCCAAAGCATCGTGACGTCAGTGATGTCTTGATGATTGATGCGTTAGCCGAAAAAAAATGGCCCATAAGAAAACAATGACGGAAGTGGCATATTGGCAATGCTATAAGGATGCTGCCTTTCAACTCCTTACCCTGCCCTTTGTTTATTGTAACAAAACTTTGTAGGCAAGGAGATTTTAACATGGTTCATCGAATTAAACCCGGAAAAAGGGCCCATCGACCTATGGGTGCAGTTTCCGGTTACTGCGTCAATTAATACTTCAGAATTCACTGAGATTTCTTCATTTTGGATGGATGACTTTTACGAAGAATTTTCTTCCCGTAAGATTACGTGGTGTTGGATGCAGTCATCAAAACTATGATGGGAACTCAAAATGGGCGATTTTAGTTTTTCTCTTAAGTTAATTTACATGAGGTTCCAAATATGCTGTTGCTTGTATCTTATGTTCTGAGTTCAAATGAATTTGTTGAGGAAGATTTCTCAATTCTTAAAAATGGATAGTTAATAAGAATGAATGTTAAGTAACTTTTATAAAATCATAAATTCAAGTTTCACTTAATTATATTAGTTGTGAGGAATGATGACTTGATTCGGTTTAAGTATTGCGCAATTGAAGTTAAAAATTAGATGTTTATATTACGCGTTACGTAAAAGAGAAAGGGAAGTAAAATATATAGCGTATTCAAATTTAAATACATACCATTGTTAATTATTAAATGTATATGCTTAAAATTCATTAAAACATTTCGGAATGTTTCCCTGTCGGGCTATGTCCCGTATTGACATTCTAGAAACCTGTCAACTCTAGCTGCAGGGATGCTCGAACATGGCAAACTGCAGTACTTAAAATAGTTGGAATATTTATAAGCAAAGAGGAGCTTTGGAAGATACCTGCAAAATGTTAGCAACAGTGAAAACATTTCCTTGCAGGACCGCTATGTGCGAAACAAGGAAAATCTTACCTTACAAATACTCCTAGAAGGCGAAATATGACAGGTACAAGCAAGCTAATTTGATTTACATGATATCTGAAAACAGACGAACAAAGGAACTAAATATGGACCAATAACTACAGCTGTTCCACGGAAATCATGCAAGCAGATTGCAACTATTTTTTTGGAGATGTGTATATAAAACAAAATAAATATCAAAGGTACCCAGTTTGTATACTTATTAAAACTAAAGTGGAATTTAGTGTATGATAACATTTGTTACCCAGCCCTTTGGTTCCGTAAAAATTATGGTAGAGACATTACTTCCACTAATTTGTCAATTGCCCCCCTCAACAGCAGATCCTGGCTACGAGCCTGGCTCACTTTTACGTACGTTATATGACGCTTTCTAAT
Source organism: Lepisma saccharinum (assembly GCA_022664845.1). NCBI lineage: Eukaryota > Metazoa > Arthropoda > Insecta > Zygentoma > Lepismatidae > Lepisma > Lepisma saccharinum. The sequence goes on from JAGDQP010002255.1 coordinate 8,623, forward strand.
GTCTTAGATAATAATTATTCGTATCGTTTGCTGCATCTATGAAGTTCCTTCATTCATCAATATGTCTGTAGAGTTCAGTGTTAATGGCATCGCGGGATTATCTCCTTTGTTTTCTGCCTTTTCCCGGAGTCTCGAGAACATTTGTCCGGACGCCCATTAGTCCCGTGTTTCAATCATTTAGTAATTGTTATATTGATTTAAAAAATATTGTTCTATAAAAGAGATAAAATAAATAAAACTATAATCAAAGAAATTACCACACTTAAAATGAAACTCAACCAATAGTGAAGGTAAACTTCCTACAATAAGATGGCTTGATGTCTCTTGCAACATTACGCTTCACACCATATATATTTCATTTATGTATTTTTCTGATTAAGAAGTCTAGGTTCTTTAAATTAGTAAAAGACTTGTTAGCAGATAGTCCAAATGCCGTACTAAAAAAGCTAAGTAGACTACACTTGAATACTGTATCCCGAAGAGCGGTAGTTCTTCGAGTGACGCTAAGCAATGAGTCCGTTAGCGGCACTCACATATTAACTGTGTATACAGTTAATTTCGTATCTAGCAAATTATATGCCCGATTCTGATCCTTGAAGTTGCATTTGAAAGCCCATTGCCATACTAAGACACACACACAAAAAAAAATGTATCGGTTGGACCTCCCTGAGCCCCTTAGGGCGGTTTGAAAAAAAGAAATCAGAATTTCCCATTTCTGGTGATAGTACTTACCACAGACCATATAGGTGGCCGAGGTTTACGTAATCATAATCTACGCTTTAATACCTTTCAAACGGTATATGACACGTCAAAATTGGAGAAAGGGGTTCAAAAGTTAAGACGTTTTTAGCCCAATCACATCATTTTCACAAATGATAGAAAAGGGCCTCCGCCATCCTGTCTGTTCTTTTTCTTTAGCCCAAAGTGGTTGGTACCGGGGGTTTTGGGGATCAATTGCGAGCTCCAACAAGTTGGAGTAAATCGAAGCCTATTTTGTTGATAGGAGTTACCGTTTTCGAGATACGGCCCAAAATCGGTCTTCTGTATAAAGACTATGCACTTTTTTTTAATGGGCAGCCTTACCAAATAAGTGATATCAGTATAAAAAAACCCTCGGGATGAAGAATTCTACTCACAAAAGTGAGGCAAAATTATACTCACAAAAGAAGTGATATCCTTTTGCGAGTTACTTTCTTTGTGTCACTATGCCGGAAGGATACTAAATCTCCTAATTTTATTACAAAGGATATCACTCTTGTCTTTACACCAAAGGTTTTTTTTATACTGATACACAATACGGTGCATAAAATTATATTGACTAAGAATTTTCAATTTGATTTATATTTATGTTCCTTAAGACATCTAAGGCTCAGGCCGGGATAGGAGAGGGGATATGATTCGGGAAGGTGTCAGTCAGGGCCTATGTTGAAGGTGCCATCCCTGGTGAGACTCAAAAAAGAAAACATTATAAAAATCTCAGTCAGAATGGTTGCTGGGATCGAATTCACGATTTCCCCAAATGCTAGCCAACGCTTTACTACTAAGCTACAGCGGTTCGGTATATTGACTAAGGGATCTTCGGTATTTTACTATTGAAAAGTCTGGCAACCCGGTAATATTATATGAGAAATCGAAGAAGAAAGTTTTACTTTAAACTTTGAGAATATGTTTTTTCGGTTTATATTTTTAATATTTGCTGTACACTCTTAAATTATGCACTTCTAAAAAATTTAACTAAAATGCTCTCAAAAGGTTGTAAGAAGTAAGAAATAATATTTATCATAATTTTCTTCTAGTAAGTTAAAGCTATTGGGGAACAGTAAACTTTTTGTTTCTTGCCTTTCAGATTTAACACATTCTCAAAAATGCATTCACTAACGTTGTATATATTACTTAAGAATTAGAAAAAGCCGGAAGAATGAAAAAGATAAAAATCGGGCAAAATGAAATCTTTCAAGAAATTGCAGAACAGTAAACCTGCAAGAAATTTGTTCACATTGTGCTTTTTACTCTGATTGTAACAATTTTAAAATGATGTTTTATTGTTTACATATCACTCTATTACACACACTCTAGATTATTATATTAAAAATATTAAATTGGTATCAAGGTATCTTTCATTTTGCCCGCATAGTGTCGGGCAAAAGATAATTTCACATACCTCTAGTAAATATTATATGTGATATACAAATTTCAATATTCATTTTCCATTTTACGACGGAATGTAGGAGAGATTCCGAAGTTTCCATAAGTGTATTAAACATTTAGTTATACACTTTTTGTTCCAAATTTATGACGTATGCATTTTGTGGCCTTACGTACTTTTTAGAGAACCAGAAAATGACTATTTTCGAATTAAAATCAAGGAGAAATAACAATAAAATGAGAGAAATGAAAAAGTGCAAGGACAATTCTGGAGCGCTCATACTACATTCCGAAACTGCTTGGTACTTAAATTTCCAAAGGAAGTAAACGTGTACGGAAGGATTTTGTCTGTGTTTCAAAACTGGTAGAGTGTATTTAATCTTTTTAAAGTTTAGTAAATGCACATTATTATCGTATGAACAACAGTGTAAACACAACCACAAAGTAAAGTAGGGACGATCATGGAGTTCCAATTGGCAATGCCGAGGCACGCGGGCTCGAGCCCCGTTGTTGACTATCATGACTAAATTTGTGTGGGTTTCCTTAATTTCATCAGGCAAATAGCGTAATAGTACCTAAATATTTTGGACACTACCGGCCACTGAAGAATGATCGACAGTATACGTCATGTCTCACGTGATGGGATTAAGTATAATATTCCCAAGTCTGTATATAAAAGATTTTGTTTAAAAATCAGACTTATTGTAAGCACAACTAACTGATCCAACCTAACTGTTCTAAGTTAATTTAACATAAACCAAGCTTAACTAATTTCAGCTAACCTTTCGCAAAACATGTGAAGTTGAAACAGAGACAAGTCCACATATTGAATGATGAACCCGAGTACACACAAGAGACATGCTTAACCTAATCTGGAAACAAGTTACGAGTTAATCTGAAATAGAAGCAAGTTACTCGATGTAGAAGTAAGATGATGGGTTTCACAAAGACATGTAATTATGTCTCAAATTAAAAAAAGAAAAAGTATTTTTAGAAGGGTGCGAAACTTGTTGGTATTTGGGTAAATAAAAACAAGTGAACGAAGAGAGAGAGAGAGAAAGAGGAAATGGGAAAGTAATTATATAATCCTTGCACTGTTTATGGAAAGGGGGAATCCATTAGATCATGGAAGTAGATTTGGCTAATGGAATTAAAAGCCAACTAATCCAGAGAAGGAGATTAACAAATTACTCTTTCTATGCCTTCGGATTGTGAAAAGCATCATTTCGCTCTTTCTCTGTCTCTCTCTCTCTCTCTCTCTCTCTCTCTCTTTCTGCTTTCAACAGTGTTTAGTCTCCTTTTCACCTATATTCAATTTTCCCTCTTCCTTGAAATAAACAGCAATAAATCATTTTATTTGTAAGTTTATTCCAAAAACTAACAACTTATGTTGCTTTCATAACTAAGTTTCACAAATCAGTCTACACCGTACATATTGGAATCGGGAAATGAATTTCTTTGCTTTTCTTTTTAAGGATATTAACAAGAGGGGTTACTTTAACATACCTGCAATGTTAAAAAAAACTATTACATTCATTTCAGCATTTTTTTTCAAGAGGCACAAAAAAAACTGTATAGTGTAAGTATTACGTTGCAAACACAATTATGAAGTTTTGAAATTTTATCAATAGAGGTCACTATAGTCTTCAAGGACTTTGATAGTAAACCATCGCACTATTAAGTAAAAGACTTGTCAATATAACCACAAAACAGTGCTCTACAATTTTAGTTTTAATCTTATTTATTGCTCTCATGTCTATTTGATTCAGAACGATTACAATTTTTATTTTGATTTGTACAATTAACAGAAACACGAATCGACAATATATATTATTTATATAACATTTAAATCACAGTGAAATCAAAGCACAAACAATACGCGAACTCAGCACAATAATTATTAAGTCCTTCGCATGTCTCCTGGAACCACTATTCACATTTTAAGTTTCCTGTAAAAGTTCTGTAGATTCTTTAGTGTAAGGTTCGGAATATTAAATTTCTTACTGGATTTAAACACAAACCTTAAAATTATCTTTGTTGAGCATAAGAAATATTACTACTATTGGACAGTACTTACAATTGTTGAAATCTCAACAATAAAAACCATAAGATTTAACAATGGTTCTCAGCTGACACTCACGCTAAAGCAATACGTCCTTTGCATCGAATTTCCTGATTTTCTGTCAGATGGTAAAATTGCGAACTTTCACGAACTCTTTGGTGCAGGTGATGCTGATATGCATATAGGGATTATTTATTTTAGAAATTCACGGATAATAAGTGTAGTAAAATTACGTGTGAGTTACCGTAAATTTATTTGTACTGGAAAATTGGCCGAATTTGCTCTAAATTAAAATTGTAAAACAAATTCAAATAGCGATTGGAGGCGAAAAAGTTTAGAATAGTGCAAATAAACATAAATATCATAAAATCTCAAATGTCCAAAAGACATAGCAAAAGTGCAAATGGTGTGTGCACAGAACTGCCAAATTGCAATGCCTGTACAGTGCGGAAGGAGTCAAATTCTATAGTGGAGAAACGTATTAAGTGTTCTGAAAGTAAACTTTACAATAATAGAAATCCTATGGTTTATGGAACTTGAAAGTTCATTGCCGCAGTAACAATCGTTCCCCATTGAATTCTATCCTGGGCAACATCAAGCCAGTTTTTATTATGAACATCTATCTCTCTAATATTCCTTCTAATATTGACATCCCTGGACTTAATAAAAGCATGAGTTGCCCGATGCTAAGCGACCTTTTATTTTTTCGTGGTCTCACACTTGCTTGTTAATATGCTCCTAAATATTTAAATGTGTTTACTTTCTCATGATCTCATTCTTAATTCTTATGTACCTAATTCCTCCACTCTCTGCGTTTCAGCTTGTTTTCATGTATTATGTTTTCTCTATAATCACCTGTAAACCTATGTCGTCGCAAGCTTACTTTCGCATTAGTATTACTTTGTAGTGTAGCTATATTGTATCCTATTAAATCTACATCATCCGCGTATACGAACAGTTGGTTCAAATCCGTTAATGCTCATCTCTTTTCTAACGCAAAATTAAACAGTAAATAACAATAAAAAGAATATTCGTGATTTTATTTAATTAATATTTACAATAAGGGAATCATAGAAAGTTACGCATTCATTAAGCATTGTCATCACAATAAGATGGTAGTTCGACACCTGCTGCAATTCGAACCATTTTTATTCAAGAGAAAACATTGAACATTAAAGTGAAAAACTGCTTCCGTAGAAACATTTTTATTCAATTTTCTTTGTCTGCTCTTAAAGGTTGTAAACTTTCTTTATTGCACAACTTAAATCAAGCTTTTTTTTCTTACATGTAAAGTGTACAAAAGGAAAGATTAAATTAGGAAAAGAAAACAAAAAGAAATTTTCCAGAAGAAAGTTTTAATTTTTCTTCTTAGATTACTTAGAAATCTCATATTGTTCGATTTCTTTCTTTTTTTCTTCTTTTATTTTTAACTTGAAATCATTCTCAGATAACGAATGACTGAAATATGTCTGGAATATATATTTGCTTCCCTTCGAAAGCACGATTTTCTTTGTAATAGAAAAAAAAAATAATGTACGTAATTCTTGAAGAATAATTGCAAACCATTTGCGGTTGGCGCAGGTTGTAAACGCTGGTGTGATTTTTCTGTTAATGTGACTCTTTAGAACATAATGGCTACTTCTATTATCCAGACGATTCTGGTTTTCTTTAAATCTTTCTCTTCTCTCTTTTCAGAAACACTCTTCTATGTATTTAAGTGACGTTCACATTTCATTAATTTCTTGTAATAACGTCAGCACTATGAACCTCAAGAATTAATCGTATAGTATTTCCTTTGCTCTAAGATAGAAGTAAAAGAAAACTGGGGTATTGTATTGTATAAATACTATTCCATGTCAATTGGTCTTGATTTTCAAATTCTCCCTACCCAACCTTCTCATATTTCTTTCAAATTTCGTTCTCAGCTTCATAAATTTATCAAATAAATTGTTTAAAATTCTAGTTTAATAAGTAATAGTACAATACATTGAACGCTACAACATATGTCCGTAATGTTGTCAAAATTGTGGAGGCATTGCACAAAATAAAGATGGCATGTTAACTGCAACACAATGGTAGAACTTCAGACTGTTATCATATTCTGTTTTCACGGATCTTGAATGAAAATGGAGAACCAAGAGTGATTCAAGCTGATAGTTCCCAGTAACAGAGCTCTCGCTAAGCCAATTGGCGCCCTGTTCCAAATTCTCGATGCGCCGTCATAAAAAGTAATTTAATAGTATCTATAATTTAATATTAACCGTTTCGATACATTCTCGCCCGAAATAGTTGGCGACCCCAAAATTTTGGCGCTATGTTCTGGGGAACAGTTAAAAAAAAACCTGCTCAGTAACAAAATGTCTAGATTCAACATCACTTCAAATGTAGTGTTGATTAGCCCTCTAGCAACTTGTATGTAAGATCAGTCGGTGTCCGTAGATGAAGGCTTAATGTTAAGTATGTTGATATTGGTCGAATTTGCTTGAGTTGATTAAGTGACATATTTATTAGTGTACGCAATTGTTATATCTTGATGCCCTGTCGTTTTATGATTAAATATACACGAGTGTTAGGAAATTTCACCTATTTTGAGTAATTCTTTGTGTTTCTGTTGTTCTTTGGTGATAATCAACTACCACAAACTTCTTGCATACAGGTGATATAAGCGTTGGACTAAATTTCTTTGTCATGCTTTCAATTAATTTTCCAAGATACTGTAGTAGTATTCCAATGATAGCAGTCAAGGACTCCTGCTTTAATATTGAAGCATAATATACGAATTACAAATGGTGAAGCTATTTAAAATACAACAATGTTGACGCATTTCAAGAAACACCAACTTCTCGTAATTTTATTGTTTATAAAGTAACAAATCCCGTCTGTAGCATCTCATTTTAAAGAGAATTATTTGAGCCGAACTCAACTTGCAATAAGAAGCACATGTGTTTTCATATTATGGATAATACGAATACTGTAAAAAGTGGAAACACGAAATGAGTTAGAGTTACTCCGCTTTATGGAGAAACAAAAGTCGAAAATTAACGTGTTGTTGTATTTACTCTTAAATGTGGATATAGTGTAAGCCCTTTAGTGGAAAGACTGGTAACCTTAACTTCATTTTAAAGTTTAACATTTTCCTTGTAATGGCTTAACGTTAACTAAAAATTGGCTGAAACTGGCCAAAGTGTTTCGTTGGTGAACGTTCAACTTATTTTACGCTTAAAATTCGGTCATTTTTTTGATCGAAGTGTAAGCTAAACTGGCCGTTTTGAGGTTACGTACTTTTGTGGATGAAGTTTAAGCCTTGGTTGGATATTTTATAATCCAATAACAGGAGTAAAGTTACTTGATTGTCACTGAATGCCCCACCATTTTGAGTGTTTATGTTGCTTTTACAGTGTGAACATTAAACAGTTGACTGGGCGATCGAGAACGACATGATTGCATTGGCGGAATGAGGAATTAAGTTTGGCATAAATCTTTACACAGTAGTAAACGTATATCTCCTTTTTTTCTCGAAACATTCCTCGTAGTAAACTCTATAACATGTTAATCATTAACCTCTTGCGCAGTAAAATCATAGCTATGAATATCACTTGGAGAGCCACAAACACTAACTGCCTTCCTAGCTAAGTGGCGAGAGCATCTGATCAGTGTGCTAGTGAACCCTAGCTCGAAACCCGACCACCTGAACTTTTTTCTTTTTAAAGTTTAAAGGAACATTACATTTTCTTCTTTTCTACTTTCAAAAAAATGTTCTGCTTCAATGAAATATGATGGAAAAGACATATATGCGCATTTTGAAATTTTACAGAGAGTAAAACGTTCACTGGCTTAATGTAGGTTAATCCAAAAAGTGGAGGCAGCTCAGCTGCCTCCCTTTTTGGATGAACGTTGTGTCTCCTATTTTTACAGGAAGTATCTTTTTGCATGTGAGAGCATTATGGTAACCAGACGTATATCTTATGAAGTATGAAATAAAATTTGATAATATCGGATTGCTTTTATGGAATTCTACAAATATATGGGTTTTTCGTACAGAGCAGTATGTCAAGACTCCACATTTGAAATATTCTTGATCGTCGTCAGGAACAGAACGTATTGCACATAGAATGTAATGAAGTTGAACTGGTGTTAAACCAAGAAATGTAAATATGTTACTGGAACACGTTCAAGATACATTGATGTGGTTGCCTACGTCTATGAAAGGTTACCCCCTCAATATAATCAGGCAATACTTTAGAGATTTTGAAGCAGTGTTGTAAGTGATAAAAAAAAAGCTTTAAGTGTTTTGAAATAGTAAGTAGTTCAACTTCATTAATATTATCATATTTTTTAAATTTTACTTTGAAAATACATCCTTAAAATAATCACATTAACACTTAAAGTATTATTAATACTCAGCTATTCTCGAGAGGAACCTTACGCCTTCAATTTGGGATAAAGTGTAACAAGAATAATATGAGAAATTTGGGTTTGAATATAACATTACTATTTGTTTATTCGTCGTAAGTTTCATATTTACTTATCGTAATTCGTGGCATGTGAGGAAATGTTACGATTTTACATACTGACTTTGCAATTCAAATATGTTATAAAAATTTCACAAGTGTGTTTCTTCACACAGGAAATGTACATAAATTATTACTGTTTGAGGAAACTCAGATTTATCTTTTAGAAAATGGTCATCTAAAGAACTGCGGGAATCTCTAAACAAACGTAAATTTTAAAATGTCCTTAGTCTTAATGTACTATATTTAAAACTCTGTCAGGCGATGTAGTGAATATTATAGATAATTTTGTTTCAGCATTGCAGTCTTTAGTTCCACATTCTACAACTAATTCTACATAAATTCAAGTCTGCAGATAATAGCGACATCTGTTGATGAAAGAGACAAAATTATTAAATATTCCGCGAAAATAGATATAACACATGCTTTTCATGAAGAACATTTTTAGTTGCTTTTTTTTTCTAAAATAGATTTTCTTCGCAAGGTTACTGAGTAACAAATGCTATTAGTAGTACATTTTTACTGCAAACACTCTATAAAAAGAAAGAGGAAAAAGGTTTGTGAATAAGAATGAGTGTTTTCTATACAAACAACGTTCTTTTGTCAGTTAACAAAATGAAGGGAAATGATTCACCCACATTACAAATTAAAATTAACATTTAACATGGAAATATATTCATTCATTCATTTACCCAAATGTATATACACACACGGATCTCTCATCTTCTGGTGCACGTAACGTTGATTAAATTAATTGCAATTAAAAAATTAATTGAATATATATTAGAGATAGTGTTTGAGGCACTTCTTCTTTGTAGCGAAAACAAAAAAACATTGATTAAATTAATTAAAAATGAATTGAATATATTTTAGTGATAATGCTTGAGGTGCACTTTAATTGAACTGTCAATTTATCACATACAACACGCTCTGTTAGACTTTAATTGAGAATGTTGCAATCAATGTGACACAAAGAAGGAGGTAATGAAAGTTCGAATGAGCCACCAATAAATGTGAAACGGGTTTTATGTCACAGAATAATGCATGTGTACTTTTAGTCATTATTGATTTGTTTTTTTTTTTAAATAATTAGTTCATATTATTTTGCAAAAAACTTAATTAGATGTTAATTTTTGTACACGATTCAAATGTGAGGAAATGTTATGAACATTTGAGAGTCTAGGGCAGAGAAGCTGCCAGAATTTTCAGTTTGAGAGAAGGGGTAAAGTCAAAATTGGGAGGGTGTGAGTGGAGTTTTGAACGGTTTATATAGATTTTTAACCGTAAAATATTTAAAGTTATGAAGGTGCACTCGAGAATTTGGAGGCAACACCCCTCACACAGAGAGGGTCTGACAGAATCACTGCCAGTGTTTCTTTCAAAAATGCTGTCGGGGGTGGATTTTCTTTCAGGTTGGTTTCCAACCCACCATAAAAAACTAGTCTCAACACTTGTATTACTCATATGTATACTGAAATACGTAGCACATTGTACAAATATTATTGATGTTAAGTAAGGAATTACACCATATTGTTAAGTGACACTATTGTTATTTTATATTTAGCACATTGGAGCCAATATTCAGTATTTATAATTTTCGTGAGCCTCCATCCCCCACGATCTATCTCGAATAAAATCTTCTTTTCTAGGGTAGGCCTACGTGTGTAATTACTGTACACGTTATCTGACCTTAAACCAAATATTTGGCGCAACGAAAGAAACCAAATAGGCCTAAAATAGAATCAAAAGAAGATAATAAACAAGGTATGTTGTTAACAGCTATGGCGGACTGAAACCATAGCAACCAATAAATAACTGACCTTAAAACATCAATTATTAAGACTGTTAGACTGAAAAACTGTATTATATTATAAAAAAATATTATAAAACAGCAATTAATAAAACGAAAGCGCAATGGATGGGCATAATTAGCCATTTCCGCGCTACATTACAAAATGCGAATACAAATGTTAACTAAAGTAAAACAATTCAGCAAATCAATCGATATTCTTGGTAAGAATATTAAATAATTTTCGAATTAATAATGAAACAATCGTCGTTATTGTTAAATATTAAACGCCTATTAAGAATGAGACCAGTAATACTGCTCTGTAACAGACAACAATGTTAAGAGATTAAGTATTTTGGGGAAATCGTTTCCTTCATAGATTAATATAAGCAAGGTTTTATTTTTTTTATTGATAAATCTAGCTGATAAATTGCTGAACCAATAGATCTAGCTGACTAATGTCATTAACTCTCTTTAAAGAAGCGTTTATATATGGTGTAGTAAAAAGTAATCCATTATTTTGCCAATAGATGTCTTCAGTGATCTGTATCTCGCGTTGTATAAGTCCGATCGGGTTCAACGAGATGGCGTTCAAACGATGAGATTGCGTACTCCAAATACTGTTCAGAAAGTTGTGATGAGTTGACTCAGTGTTGTGTGAGCGCGCGTCAAAATGGACACTAGCAAAGAGGAAATACGCTATATTTTACAGTTTTTCTTCGATAAAGGCCAAAACGCAAGCCAGGCGGCTGCAAATGTGAATAGTGTTTATGGTCCTGATACTGTAACAGCCAATCACGCACAATTTTGGTTTCGTCGATTCCGTTCCGGTAATTTTGACGTCAAAGATGTACCACGCACTGGAAGGCCAAGTGTCGAAAATGTCGATAAAATCATGGACATTGTCGCGTCCGACCGTCATGTAAGCACTGTTTCGATTGCCGAAGAGCTAAACATTGCACAAAAAACCGTGTGGAACCATTTGCATAAGGCTGGATACACAAAGAAGCTTGATGTATGGGTGCCACACGAGTTAACGCAAAAAAACCTTATGGACCGAATTTCCATCTGCGAATCGCTGCTGAATCGCAACAAAAGCGACCCATTTCTGAAGCGGTTGGTGATTGGTGATGAAAAGTGGATCACTTACGACAACGTCACGCGAAAACGGTCGTGGTCGAAGCGCGGTGCGCCGGCGCAAGCGGTGCCCAAGCCAGGATTGACTGCCAGGAAGGTTTCGCCGTGTGTTTGGTGGGATTGGCAGGGAATTATCTACTATGAGCTGCTCCCCTACGGCCAAACCCTTAACTCGGAACTATACTGTCAACAATTGGACCGTCTGAAGGCAGCAATCGCCCAGAAGCGCCCAGCTTTGGCCAATAGGAGAGGCATTGTGTTCCACCAGGACAACGCCAGGCCACACACATCGATAGTGACTCGCCAGAAGCTCCGGGAGCTTGTTTGGGAGGTTCTTATGCATCCACCTTATAGTCCGGACCTGGCACCGAGTGATTACCATCTGTTCCTGTCCATGGCGAACACGTTTGCTGGTGAAAAATTCGCGTCAAGAGAGGCTTGTGAAAATCGACTGTCTCAGTTTCTTGCCAATAGGGACAAGGGCTTCTATGAGAGAGGCATCATGATATTACCTTCCAAATGGCAACATGTTATCGAACAAAACGGCGCATATGTGACCTAAATCGGATAATTCTAACTATGGTAAGTCAAGCCTTCAATATCATGCAAAAATAATGGATTATTTTTTACTACACCAGATATATAGTCAAAGAATCCTTGCATACATCAAGTGGCACGCAGCTATTAAGACCGATAAACCCGAGAATATCTTGAGTACGTTTTATACTGTAGAGTGTAGCAGACGCACGAAATCATTTTATAAAACAAGCGGAATTTATTTGCGGAACTGAAGAAAATACAAGTTCTATGCTGAACAGCCTAGTAAGCGAGGAAGTACACCATGTTCCTGGTGACTCTATTCAGGAGGGACATATAAAACTTCGAATAGGTAACAAAAGGAAAGAAGATCTAGATTTGAGTAAGGCTGAAGAAGGTAGCGAAAAGGAGAATACATCCGACTTGCTTCTACAAATTATGTCGACATTGAAGAACTTTCGTGGAAGACATGGACAATCAGCAGGATAAGACGTATCATAAGTGTGAAATGAGTGCAAATGATGTTAAGGAATTCGTTGAAGATAAGAACTGGAATGCAAGAACAGATGCATTTTTACTGTTGTTATAATATCCTTTCTTTTAAGTGATACATTTAGATTATTAATACCTAATGAAGCACGCATTTCTTATCTTTGTTGCGTATCTTCGCAAACTACGAAATTCTCCGGTCGCCAGTCGCATGTTACGACAAGAAATTTAATGTTGACGATCGTCAAATTTTGCAATTAGTTTCTCTCTTCTAAAACAAATTTTGTTTAAGATATACATTTAATAGAAAAATTGAAACCCGAATAGTTTTTAATATCTTTATAGTCATTCTGCAAAGCACGAAGGTAGTTTGTAGATCAGGGGCCTATTCCACCAACGTACTTTGCAACTTTTCACTTTGCACTTGTTACTTTGCAGCATTAGCAGAGTGCAAAGTTTATTTGTTTCACGATTGCAAGACGAGGTCTTAGCAGTTTAAACTTTGCAATTGATCCCCTTGCAAAGTCTTAGTATTAATGACTTAACTTGTATGATACAAGTATGAAGAGAGACGAAATCATACGGAAAAAGTTTACACTATTAGAAGTGCGTGTGGCAGCTCTCAGTATATAATATTTGTATAACTAATAATTCTTATTTCATTATTGCTTTACTTTGAATGCAAGAAAATACTTCACCCCGAGACAGTAAAGAAAAAGTTTATTGTTGTGGACAACAGATGGCAGAACCAAAGTCTGTCTAAAGTTGAGGTGACTAACATTTTTATTTATCAAGCAATTTGTTTTGTTTCTTTTGCACTTTGATTCTCATTTTATATGTTTATTACTGTTAAGATCTTCTTACCAGATGTTTTATCTTTTTTAAGTTATTGACAACTTAAAATACCATACCACAACTATTTCCGTTACCTTTGTGTTTATAAGAGGACTATCAATTTTGAAAAAAAAAAAAACGAAAGAGAACTTTGCGAAGTTGATGATTAAAGGCCGCTTTAGACGATACAATTTCTCGTACGGCGAATCTTAGCGAAAGCAGTGTGCCAACGTAAAAAGAAAAAGAGATATGGATTTATACCATAGTATCTTGCTCTATACTCTATTGTAGCATTCTTGCTTTCACACTCTGGCACTACTGCTACTCGTAAGATTCATCGTAGCATAAATGCGGCCGTCTAAAACGACCTTAAGGGTACTACGGTAGTTTCTGGAGTTGTACTTCCAATCCAACTCCATGAACAAAATAACGACCCATTCCTCGAAATAGTAGTTTTATTTAAGTATTTTTTATCCTTTCACCTGCACGGACTTCCTACATATGATTGTAGCACTCCCGATATCGACGAGGTATGGAACAGGGGCACATTATATAGTCTGCAGGTTCGACTGTTTTTACATAAAGGAAAAGAACCGTAAGCAGTGATTCCGCCAGACGCCCTTATGGGGGTGTTTACCCCCCAAAGTCGCGACGACAATCCCAACTTTAATTTGTTTGCTATGAAAAGTAGATAGAAACCGTACCAAATAAGTTACATCCTCCCAATTTTGACTTTAGACCCCCCAAACTTAAATCCTGGCGGAATCCCTTCTCGTATGTCCTCGCCCTCGTCTGAGTCATCCATGTTCGTGCTTCCTAAGCAATCGCTACTCACACTGCATGCAACATTATGCAATGTAACACACGCCAATACTATTGCACCAGCTTGTTTGGCACTCAATCTGAGGTGATTTAGGAAACCTTTCCTTCAGAATGCCGAAACTGTTTCCTATTATTTCCCTTGTTCTTTTATGGACACTGTTAAATCTCTGCTCGACGTTATCCTCTGGATTTTTATGTAACGGAGGAATCAACCATTCTTTCAAGCCATAAGCACTGTCTCCTAGCACTACAGCACCAATGAAAGGCCTCCAACCTTCTTCAAATGTACGATATACTGCCAAATTTCGTAACTCTGGAATCAGGCACATTGCCGGGCCAAGTAGCATTTGTACTGTAAAATTGGGACCGCACATCATCATTATATTAAGGCAATCTTTCTCTACAGAAGAAGCATCGATATTAATAAGTATCCTATCCAAACAGCCACAAACTGATGGAACCCCTCCTTTCCGTAGAATATCTTTTGCAATGTTAGCTGCTGCATTTTCAGTCCATCGTACAATGTTGTGAAACATCACATTCATAATTGTTGTTAACTACTCTATGGACTGCTCTGCACAGTTGCCCAACACCGTGCATTTGGACACCGTTTCCTAACCAGTCAAGACATACATGCAATTGTTCGTTAGGTGAAAGCGTTTTACTTCTTTTCGTCTCTCTTTGCAATGGGATCAACGTTCACCAATATATATTCAGCTTGCTCACTGGTCATGCGAAAACATTCCTTGAATTGTTGTTCATTTAGCCCATTGAAATTTATTGAAACTTTTCCTCGGTACATCTTCATCACTGGATTCATCGCTTGATGAATAGAGGCCTAGAAGTTGCCGTCTTATTATTAACTAACCTCAATAATATTATATCAAAGTCACTTTTTCAACTTTGTGCTTTATGAGAAAAGCAATCCGACAGATTTCAAGCAATTGAGTAACTTCAATTACGGACAAAACTTTGTTCACAAGTATTTGATGCAGTTTGAAAAGTCAGATGTGCCTTTGCAATAATTTCATCTACTTTGCGTTATATTTGTTTGCACTTTGCTCATTACAACTTTTCGTGAAACAGAACATCATATTTTTTGCTAAGTCTCTGCAACTTTTCACTTGACAATTTTTTCTTTGCACTTTTCAAAATTTGTTGTACGTGGAACAGAAACTTGACCAACAACTGTAAAGTGCAAAGTGAAAAGTTGCAAAGTACGTTGGTGGAATAGGCCCCTGGTCAAAAAACTCATACGGAATAGTTTGCTTGTGAGTTGTGACCACTGGCGTAACTAACGGGCCCGCAGTGCGGGGGGCCCACCAGGGAAAGGGGCCCCGTGTCGAACCCCGTAGCCTTATTTGTTGAAATGCAATGAGACAATAAAAAATATTTCAAAAAGACATGTCAGTTATTAACTCGAAAATGTAATCTCATTCATGATTCAATGGTTTTTTTTTTTTTAATAATGTGATGTGCAATTTATACCATACGAGTTTATCAAGTCTCACACAGACATTTAAAAGCTGCGGATACACACATTACATGCCTTTGTTTTATTTTTCCCGTAAAATCCGACTGGTGAAATAATGAACGAAAAAGGAAACGCACCGCTACTCTCTTTCAAATGATTATTGTTTCACTTACGCGTTTTTTTTTTCACTTGTTTACAAAACTCGGAGTCTTCATTGTTGATGCAGTCATATGATTTTAAAAGTTCAGGTAACAGTCGATAGGGGATGGGGATAGCCAGATGAGAGTTTATAATTCGGTAAACATAACAATAGTAGGAGTAAGATTGGGGGCGTGTGCGGTGTGGCGGTTTCTACGATTTGTGAATTATTCTACGATAAGTGGACAGTACTATATAACAGTAAAGAAGTGGTCGTTTCCGGACAAAATTGCGGATCCTATCTTGTATGTGTTAAGTGTATGAGTGTGTGTGTTTTTTTATTGTGAATTTGGTGGAATGAAATGACGAGTAAACAAACATATTTAAGTGGGGCTCAGAAACGAAAAAAACAGCGTGAGAGAGAAGAAGCAGTGAAAAAGCTGACGAAAATCGATGTGTTCTTTAAAGATGCTGTTGGTGCTGGGCGTAGTGGTTGTAGTGACGATAGTTCGAAAGGCACTGATCTGGCTCAACCAATTTGTAGTAAAGTATCTGAAGATGCCCCTGTTCAAGAGTTACTTTCGGAAAGTGATCCCAAAACCGAGGATATGGATTTAATTGATACAGACCGTGGACGTTTCACAGGTGAGTTAAGTGAAAACCTGAAAAATAAAATAGTAAATCTAGAACCTCATCAACCTAAAGGGCCTTTTCCAAAGAACCCTGTAACAAACCGATCTTTCAGTTCACATTATTATCATGTTAAAACCAAGACTGGTCAAGTTATACATAGATTCTGGCTTTGCTATTCATTAATATTGAACGCAGTCTATTGCCATGTATGTTGGCTTTTCTCCGATCGACTCAACAAAAACTTTTCAGATGCTTGGTGTAACGGAACAATTAAAGATTGGCAAGGGTTGGCAAAAAAGATAGAAAAGCACGAAACATCGAATAATCACCTCACATCCTGTTTAACCTTTGAGGCTTGGAAGAAAAATAAATGTGTTTTATCCAACCTCTTTCACGAAGAGTACAAAAAAGTAGCTGCAATTCTCTCGCGAGTTTTGGACGTAATTTTAACATTGGCCCGCTGTAACATACCTTTTCGTGGTCATTATGAATGCTGTACATCTTCTAACAGGGGAAACCTTTTAAGTATCATTGAGTTACTTGCTAGGTATGATCCTGTATTAAAAGCACATCTCGAGAATGATAAAACTAGGACAAAATACTTGAGCCCCAAAGTACAAAATGAATTTATTTTACTTTTGTCGCAGTCAGTTCGAAGGTCAATAGTTCAACATATTAAACAAGCTCCTTTCTTTGCACTTTTGCTAGATACTCAAATTATTCTTTATTTATTTATTTATTTATTTAGTGACAACACAACAGGCAATGGCCTAATTATAGTGTTAAGCTTTACAAAGTAGTTGTACAGAGTTTATTGACAATTGTATCTCTAAATTCTTTAGGTGACATATAGCATACGTCCAGATCATTGTGAACTGTACAGAGTTGGTTATATATAGTACAAATTCTCCAGATTGGTGACCTCATTAAGATATTGGTTCTTGCCTTTTTACAGTGGAAGAAACCAGTATTATTAACGCGAGTTTTAGATGATGGGACACGAAACTGTAATGTCGAAACTAAATCCATACAATCTAATTTATTTTGAACAATTTTTTGCAGAAATAACAGATCAGCAATGTTGCGCCTTTGTTCTAAGCTCTGAATATTGAAGTTCTTAATGACTGCATTGTAACTGTCATAAGCAGGATAGATTCGAGTTTCTTTAAAGGTCAGGAATTTAAGAAATTTTGATTGGATTTTCTCTAATTGTTGGCAATGTTTCAATTGATATGGATTCCAAATAGAAGAAGCATATTCTACCTTGGAGCGAACATAAGCATAGTAAATGTTTTCCAATGTTGATATGTTGTTGAATTCTCTTCCCGTCCTAATTACGAATCCTAGTAACTTCAAGGCTTCATTTGTTATATTTGTTACATGTATGTTAAAAGTCAATTTCGAGTCAAAAGTGACACCAAGATCCTTAACTACAGTAGGTCTGTTTAGTACAATTTTATTAATGGAATAATCAAATTGATGAGTGGTTTTATTTCTATTAAATGATAATACTTTACATTTACTTATGTTGACTCCAAGTTGATTAATAGCACACCAGTTTGCAATATTATCTAAGCTTTGCTGAAGTCTTATGCAGTCTCCGATAGAGTTGACTTTTGTATATATTTTAAAGTCATCTGCAAATAACAATTTTTCATTATCAGACACACAATCAGGAAGGTCATTAACAAATAAGAGGAATAACAAAGGTCCTAGGTTCGAACCTTGAGGAACTCCTGAGAGTGCAGAATATTCATATGATTTGTATTCTTTATAGACAACTGATTGCTTGCGATTTGTTAAGTACGAATAGAGGAGCCTAATCACAGTGGGTGAGAAGTGATAGTGATTTAATTTTTCTAGTAATATATTGTGATTAACCCTGTCAAATGCTTTCTCAAAGTCAATATAAATCACATCAACTTGCTTGCCTTCGTCCATCGAATTTGCTATGTAGTCCGTAACAAGTGCTAAGTTTGTTACCGTGGATTTCTGAGAAACAAAGCCATGCTGCTTAGCTGAAATAACTGGTTGAATATGATTACCAATTCTCTTGTATAAGATTTGTTCGAATACTTTTGCAAAAGCTGGTAATATTGCAATTGGCCTAAAGTCATTAAT
>JAGDQP010002255.1:29487-64572 GCA_022664845.1 Lepisma saccharinum
TTGAGAATATAATTCTGCTTTCCAACAAACAGACTGAAAGAAACACGGCTGAAACTTTAAAGAGGAAGATGAGTTTTTTCGAGTTTGTAGTTACATTAGTGTTTCAAAGTAAGATACTAGAAAGTACCAATATTGTTTCGAAGCTTTTGCAACAAAAGTCAATCGATTTATTGGCATCCACTTCCCTACTAAAGCAAGCTCGAATTAATATGATCCAGTTAAGACAACAATTTCCGAAAGTATTAGAGGAAGCCGAGGAAATTGCTAATTCTTGGAAAATAAATGCAAATTTCAAAACAACACGGCAACGTCGTATCAAGACGTTCTTTGATGAAATGGCAATTGATGAGAGTATCCAAGACTCTGAATCAAATTTTCGAGTATGTGTTTTTAATCGTTGCTTAGACATTATAATCCAGCAGCTAACAGTACGTTTTCAGAGTATGAAAGACATCGGAGAGAAATTTTCTGTACTCCAGCCACAAGAACTTTACAGTTAAAAGATATCGCGAAGAAGGCTACACAACTTTGTGAATATTATTCTGCTGATCTGTCTTTCGCCTTTCCTGAACAACTTCTAAGTTTTCGACCCATAATGACAGAACGAATACGTGAACGTTCATCCATACAGGAACTGGCACAGCTGTTAATGGTGGAAAATTCAGCTATTGCCAGCAGTGTACCGCTTTGCAGCTTTACCTCACCCTGCCAGTTACCACAGCATCCCCTGAACGCTCATTCAGCAAACTTAAACTTATAAAGACTTATCTACGTAGTACTATGTCGCAGATAAGACTCAGCTCATTAGCCTTACTCTCCATTGAAAGCGAAGAAAACCAGAATATAAACACTGAGACTGTGGTAAAGGAGTTTATGTCTTCGAAACAACGACGCTTCGGGAAAATGTGACCAAGATCTGCTAATGATAAGTTCAGTTGGTTCATTATTTATTTCGTTTAATTACTTTTTATTTAGTTAAGTTCTTAATCTTAATTTATATTTTAATTTATTATTAGTTTTTAATTTATTGATAATTGAATAGGTGAATAATCAAGGAAAAATGTCTACATTTTTGAGAGCAGATACTGAGATAGTTGTTTTATTCATAAAGCGGTCGCATGCTTACACGCAAAAAAACAAAACAAAAAAAAACTTTTGTTTTATTTACCGGCTACGGGCAAGTAGATAATATTTTCTCACTCCAGCAAAAAGTTTAGCCAGTTCTGTTTACTTGTGTTAACATCAGATTATACTTCTAAATAATAAGAGAAAGGTTCAAAGGAGGGGACCCATTTGTAAATATTGCGGGGGGGGGCATGCGATCTTAGTTACGCTACTGGTTGTGACAATCGTTGACTACTTATTGATGGTGAAGATGAATGGTCCCAACCTAGAGCTTTTTCAGTGCTGCAAATGCATTAAATTTTGGTGAAGGTATATTACTATGGTGTACAGTAGGAGACCACCAAACTTGAAAAAAAAAAAAATAACTTGCAATTCATTTTGAACACTAAAGAAGTAGGAGAAATACCAATATTTGAAAACACTTTAAGCCTAATTTGAATTTAAAGGTTTTGTCTTTGTCGTAATAAGGGTACTCTTAAAAATGAAGGTAACTTAATTAGTATTACTTCTTTAAGACATTACTGTCATAATACTCATCATGATTGGTCGAATATTTTGCTTATATCTAGTTTTATTTCAAGAGGACGTGCTCATGTTATTTGTGCATTCATATGCAGATATCTCTTTTGTAAGCGACAATTAGTAAGAAGTGCTACTTATATTTTTAAATATATTACAATATCCATAATTAAATTTTACTATCTTCAACCTTAGTAAAAGAAAAGGGCGACTGGACATTCACTCTTGACAACTAAAACGAAAAATGCCAAGGTGCTATTTGGCGACCAACATACACTTCCCAGTTTGTAACACTGGATCCATTCTGTAGGTCCGTCTTTAAAAGAGCTATCTTGCGCGATGAAAGAAAAAGATCATTAACGCTTCACCATTATCCCGGAACGTTCTAGTCAAAAAACATCCCTTCTGGCATAGTACATCTTTGTATAGAGATTTCTTGAGATATGATATGCCTAGGTATATACACTGAGTGGTCATTCATATGATAAATCCTATTATCATTATTGATCAGTATTAAGTCTGAGTAAGAGATAACTTTACACAGTATTAAAGAAATGAGTCACTCGTAACAGCACAACAAAGACATTCATAACTGTGAACTTCATTTGCAGATGCTGGATTGGTTGATTGCAGATTGGTAGATGTTGCCAAGTGCCAGAACCGCATTTGGGGTTGATAATCTATGCTCTTTTTCTGCCACGTTGCTCTTATGATATTATTTTTGGTGTTAAAATTTGCTCTTAAATTATTGCACATGAACCAGAAGACACTTTTCCTTCGCAAACAGAAATATAAATATTTCTAACTAAAATCCGTATTTTGCGACTACTTGTCAGTCTTAGCATCACTTCTTTGATTTTAAACTACCTTTCCAGAATACTTCTCCCGGCTTTGAGTCCATAAAGGGAATACGGCTACTGAATACAGGTGTTATCTTCCATATTCCTCAGGTGTGTGTGTATAAGAGCTATCTGTGGGGAGGAAATGGAAAGGAACTGAGGAGAAGAAAAAAAAACCTAGTGCTTGAGATTGCGCGCGTGTTTTCCAGTTCCTTTTAACAGAATGCTAGTATTTCGTTATCGATCCTCCTGTTCGGAGATAGTTCCAAGGAGGAGGGGAGAGAAAGATATTTTCCTTCACGTTGCTCAGGCAACAGAGGTAGAAGAAGAATCCAGGAAAGCAGGAAGACCAGGACTTCTCTCTGCCGCACAAGAAGTGAAGGGAGATCAAGAAGGAAGGGGGAAAAAAACTATTTCACGTGAAATTTGCGTGGCAATTATTTTTACTGAAGAAGGATTCTCAGAGTTACCTTTCTTCTTCGTCGTCTTCTTCTTCTTTTTTTTACGCGTTTTTCTCCCTCTCCCTGCTATCACCCTTTTCGAGATACGATTTCACTCTTGGGAGTCGTAGGAGCGATTTCAGAAGATTTTACTCTCTCTCTCTCTCTCTCTCCAACGGCATGAGAACATTTACGACAAGTGAGTACTGGATTTGTCTCCTGAGACGACACCTTCCTACTCTTCTTTTCGCTAACAGATGGCACTATACTAAAAGCACCAACTGCGACTATTACAACAATTTTCGGGAAAAGACAAAAGCATTTCTTCTTCTGGACTGGTCGGTAGAGGGTAATGGAAGAGAAGTGTATGTTTGTGTGTGTGTGTGTGAGAGAGAGAGAGAGAGAGAGAGAGAGAGAGAGGACGGGGGAGTATACGTCACCCTTCTCCTTTTTGTAAGATGATTTATTTTTCTGTTTTGCTGTTTCAAAAATTCTTCTTCTCAAATTAGCAGTACGTCCAGAAACTTCTTGTTCTCAAATATATTGTTATTTTCCTGACTTGCACAAGACCGTTCATTACTTAAAATACTATAAATTATAAAGATAAAACTAGTTTTCTCCATATGGCGGTGTTCTAGAGCTGTTTAATGAATGCTTTCAAGTGAGAAGGTAGATGACTCTTCACTAGTGTCCTAACTTTCCACTGGTAGTTCATTTTCCACTCTTTAATATTTCATAATGTCTAAGTTATAATTATCCCGTTGAAAAGAGCTATGTTAAACAATTAGTAAGTGTAAGCAATCTCTAGTTGTAAATTCAAATGACATCTGAAATTAGTATTAACTTAATACAGTGTGACATCCTTATAATTTAAAGCTAAAACAAAATATTTAAACCTCAATCCATTTATGTTCACTTGACTCACAGGAACTAACAAGAAATGTAGAAATACATATAACAAAATAATTATAGTAAGTATGTAAAAATAGTTAATAGGAATAGCATTTATACGTCAAAATATTTTAAAGTAATGTATGATTTGTGTCCCCTTTCGTACCCCAACATAACGTAAAACAAACATACGCATATATTTGGGCTCTAAAAATGACTAAAATGCGACTTTAAAAAACCTGAAAGTATGCATGAATTTCTTGTCATAGACGTGACGTACAAAACTTTACAGTATGCATTAATTTTTATCCTAAATCATCACTACACGGCCGTAACAGTTGACAGTATGTCATATGGACAGTGTTGCACAAAAGTAACAAAAAAAAATAATCAAAATTTAAATTGAATTTTGTGCTAAAAGTTATCAAAAGATGACGTAAAAATGACATACAAACTTAAGATATGTATGAATTTGCACCCTAAAATGATCAAACTAGGACCTAAAACCTTAAAATATGTATGAATTTGTGTTATAAAAGTGATTAAAAGTATCAAAATATGACCTGAAAGCTAGATATCCACAAAGATGTATGTCCTAAACTAACCAATATAGACCTAAAACTTAAAATGTGCCTAGATTTGTGCCCTATAAATGAGCCAAACAATTGAAAACACATAGAATTATGCCCTAAAACTGGGGAAGAAATGGTCTAAAAATTATGTTGACACAAGTAGGAAATAAAAGATAAACTAAATTTGTGTATTGTTTGTGTGTGATAAAAGCAGGTAAACAACTTTACATCCTGATTTGTAGTACCACTGTGCATTCCTAGTAAATCTCATCACTTAATGACAATATGTTGGTATTTCTAAATACAAGAAAGGAGGGGTATAACACCCACCATCAACATCTTACTACGAAATTGAGAAAAGAGAAATATCTATATTATGCGGCTTAATAAATGTTGTACCACGAATTGATGCAGTTGTTCAGGATTCTTTTAAACCTAATCCTCAACCTTAGGACGTTAACGTCTCTTCCATAGGATTCAAGACAGTTGAAAAGGAATATAAGTTCAGATACGCTACAAAATGTTGTACCAAATTATACATATTACAAGTATAGTCGATAACTCTACAGCTTGTGCGACAAAACGTTACAGTACATAATGATTAAAAAACGGTGAGTGCAACCAATAAAGGAATACATACTATAGTTTGAACCATGTGGTTGATTTGAAGCATAAATATGATTGGATTCAGACTTAAAATTTCGTACCGTAACAGTAATGTAATTCTGGGACAGATGGCACCCAGGATATATTTCCAACTTACTACACTGTCTAGGATTTACATTAGATGGCAGCAGCTGTCAAGATATAACAGTGCGAGTTGCTCGTACCGTGCAACGTAAACAGATTGTATTTGCACATACAATTATAATGTTTTATTGTTCTCAGACCGCGCAGTAAAAGAGAGGGCTCATGTGCTTTACTCTTTTAGAACGAGCTCCTTTGACATTATTAGGATAAAAGGATTGACTTGTCGTGTTACAAAACTAAATATAACGACGTTTAAGCAAAGAAACTGTCTGAAGGATCAAAGCAGGTGAATTTAATCATTTATTACATTTCATGTATCAATAACCATCGTGGTATATGTGATATGATGTAATGAGCCGATGGCACATGTATCCAGCCATTAAATCTGAATTTATAATATAACCGTTGAGTGGTTTACTTAACTGGTTGCTTTTATTTATAATACCTTTCTCTGCCAGTTGAGGGATTCTTACAAGAGACCGTTTCTCTTGCAAGAATGGATCTCGTGACTTTTAAATATCTCATCCTGACTGCGGGATTCCTATAGAAAACCGTCTCTCTAGTAGGGATGGATTCTGTGGTTCGGTAATTTCTCCTCTTGCTGAGGTGGCCGTCTCTCTACGAGGTACGGAATCTATGGCCCGCAAATCTCATCTAACCTCTCGAGAGATCACGCCCCGAAGCGACTGTTTCTCCTTAGAGGAATATCCTTTGCGGCGATGTGATCTCTTAAGCCTAGTTTCCTTCCTACACCAGAAATCCCAATTTCCAAGTTTGCCCACTGCATTATCGAGACTAACACCAAAACGAACTTTCAGGCGAGGTGTTACAAAGATAAAGTAGTAGTAATATTGCACGTCTTCCACCTCCAAAGGGTAAGACGCCCAGTTTCGTAATATTGTAAATAGATGTCAGATGGGTGCAAGAATGTAGGCATCACATTATTCTGTACCTGTGTGTATTAATTTCTTTCCTACGGAGCCAGTCAATGCTCATTTAAATGTAAGACAAATTGTAAGAGCTTACATCAAGATATATCTCCAAACTAGTACATTGGGGCATGTAAAATAATGCATAACCCAAAGTAATAATGTGTATTTATTAAGTAATAAACAAAGGTTATCTGCTCCTATAACGAAAATAGGTTTACAACAATTAGGCTGGACGTAATTGCCATACGTCGCATTTTTTTTTTTTACATGAGCGCAGTTTCTTTTTCAACGTTTGCCCAGCACACTGACTAAGCATGGATGAAGTTTTCTGTATGATCGATTTTTATGTTAGCATATCATTGATCCGGTTTAACAGAATTTTGACAACATCAACAGCAGGATACGCATTGTTTGAGTTTTTCTGGAATTCTTGCTAGAGCAAGATCAAGAAAGCATTTTTCACACCGTCTGTCATCACATTTATTTCCAAATGAGTGGATATAACGTTCCACAGAAAACGCCTCCTCATGAACACTCAAGACCATTACAGATCGCCTTCCACGTCTAATACTGCTGTTATATTCAAGAATCTAGGTCATACTGAAGCAGCACTTCTCAGTCCGACTTGCACTATACTGGCGCCAGTGAGTAGTGATGTCAACCTTTGGTATACTTTTTTTGGTCACACTGTATATACTAAGTAGTCCATGACCAATATTTACGCCACGTTTCATTATCGCATGAACAGTGTATAAGTAAAGAAATAACCTATGTGGGCTGATCCAAAGGTAAATAGACAGATGTCTAAGGGTAATCTGAGAAAGTGACTTTTTGACCTAATTGCGCGGTCGCCATCTTGTATTTAATAACTAGATCACCTATACCATGTAGGCGACTTGCAAATAACTCAGACAATTTACTGGATTGTATCTTTACAGCATGGTAGGGACGCAATAGAAAAAAATATATTTCTATGGATGAAGAATACTTTGAAAAAAGACCTTGTAATTATTTCTAATTACTTTTGTCTCATCAGTTTTTGATCAAACCTTAATTAATATTCATTTATTGTAAAAAAAAATCCATAACGAAAATTTTCATTCACGGTTTCGAGATATACAGAACATTTAGTTTAAAAAAAGATTGCTCAAGTTTTGATTTGTCATACAATGTCATCAGAACGATTGAATGCGTTCTCAAGTCTCGAGTCAGTTACGTTTTTGAGTGTAACAACTTACTTTCCAAGATGAAGAAAAAAACCCGTCCACAAGACTACTCAAAGAAATCTAATTGGAGGAAAACAAACAATTTTGATGGAATATTTACAGTTAACTTCAAATTTCACAGACGTTCATCCATTAAGAGAAATAAAAAGAAAGGAAAAGAAACTTTATTCAATTTTATTTTGACGTACTCGGACTGTATTTACTTTCTAAGACTTTTTCATTTGATCAAGTAGAAAAAAAAATATTACGTCAATGTCAAAGCAGATCTGCAAAAAATGTTCGTGGGTTTCAAGTTCTTTTTGTAAATGCTACTGCACTTCTTTCATCTCATTCCTCTTGTCGAAGATAAAGCAAACAACAGATTCGGTTTCTTCAGTATCAGAGCTAATTAAGTTTACTTATATGCTCAAGGTTTCCGCAGTATGTCGATATTTACACATCTCTGTGGTGTAGGAGCTACGTCTCTCTTGTTTCCTAACTTCTTTCAATATGCGAGCGAGCATTAGAGTGAAACTACGAAACTAAAGTTATTCAGAGACTTCCTGGTGTTTGAATTCTCCAGGAGTAATCCTTCCCAGTTCTCTTAAAAGTAAAGTTTAATGTAGGATTCAGTAATTGATCTGGGCTACTAAATGTGGACAGTTTTACTTGTTAGTAATGTCTTCCTCCATCTTGTTTTAGATCTTTCAACTTTCATCATAAAGAAGAAACATTTTTATTAAAATATTTATTTGGCAGTATTTTTCTATACAGGGTAAGTCAAAATGATGTACCCGATTTCATACATTTATTTTGTGAAATATAATGAACATATCTGAATGTAATACATGTGGTAAGAAGGGTAACTCTCAAAGTTTTTTTCAGTCACATCACAAGTGCTCTATGTGAGCACCTCGCGTAACTCACACACATCAAGCCAATAGTCTATCTCCCGGCCACGGTCACGGTCAATCTCTGCAATGGCTGCTGTGATGCGGGCGCGAAGGTCACCCAATGTTGTTGGAATTGGTGGTACGTAAACACGATCCTTTATGAAAACCCACAAAAAGAAATCACACGGGGTCAGATCGGGGGAACGAGGTGGCCAACGAATGAGAACTCGATTCTCCTGAGATGCACGGCCTATCCAGCGCTGTGGCAATGCCTCATTGAGATGATCCCGAACGTTGCCATGGTAATGCGGAGGGGCACCATCCAATTGAAGAATTAAATCTGCACTATCCTCTTCGAGCTGTGGAAGGAGCCATTGTTGCAGCATATCAAGAAAAACATGTGCTGTCACAGTAGGTTCAAGGAAGGAAAAGGGCCCATAAATCTTTTCAGGGGAAATGGCACAAAACACATTCACCTTTGGTGAATCGCGTTGGTGTTCCACAACTGCGTGGGGATTATCAGTTCCCCAGATCCTTACGTTGTGTCTATTCACATTCCCAGAAAGGTGAAACACCGCTTCATCACTGTAACGTAACCTTTCGGCGAACCCATCCTCTTCCATTAACGTGAGAAAATCAGCACAGAAAGACGCTCGAGCAGCATAATCAGTGTCTTCTAAGGCTTGTAGCAGTTGCAAGCGATAGGATTTCATTTGTAAACGTTTCCGCAGAATTCGCCATACAGTTTTCTGTGGCATTTCAAGTTCCCTCGCTGCTCGGTAGGTAGACTTCTGTGGACTCCGCACAAAACTGGCGCGAACACGTTCCACTGTCTCTTCTTCAGCTGAAGGACGTCCAGTCGATTTTCGCTTACAGATGCAGCCCGTATCTCTGAATTTTTCATACCGCGTACGAATGGTTTTTCCAGTAGGTGGGTCTCTGCCATACTTGGTACGGAAATGCCGTTGAACACTCATCACAGAGTTGTTTGCATGGTAATCCAGCACACAGAACGATTTCTGCCCTCCAGTCAGCGCCATTTTCGTTAACTGCTTCCAGCGCCGCGTAGCGGTAGACAATGCAACCACGCGGGACATAAACTAAACTCAACTAAACTTTGAACTTTTGCCTTTCCTTGCGTGTAGCTCACATTAAGATATGTTCATTATATTTCACAAAATAAATTTATGAAATCGGGTCCATCATTTTGACTTACCCTGTATTATTGTTTGAGAAAGATTCGTCGTGTTATTTCTAGGAGAAAGGGTCAGAAATTGCAAGTTACATGTTGTGTTTCGTTGCTACTTGACTCACCTATCTTCCGTAGAATACGGATCTGACATCTTTTAAAATAAAGCACATGTGCTGGCTTATTGATGAAAATCTAGGTATTAAGTGGCCTCCGGGTATTCGAACGGTCAGCATACTCACTTCTGTACGCGTGGTCACGACTGTAAGTTCCGTGGCGGTCCATTGAACGAAGTGATTTGGAGTCCATTTTACGAAACATAATTGGAGCTCCAGTCGCTAGAAGCTCACCGTTACAAGTCAATCGACCCATGTGGTCAGTAGCACATACTGTAGTGTGTGTAGTAGCAGTGCTGTAAATTTTGAGCTTTTTTCGAAGCCGCCTTTCCCCTGCCCCTTACAGTAAATGAACTTATTTCGCCCTATCTCTTTCCGCGAATGAGTAACGTTACACAGTTTCATACGTTAATTTGTGCAAGTAATTACTGAGTGGCCATGGATGGTACCTTCAATTGGGACCCTGGCCCGCTTCCTTTCGCTTCCCCTATCCCGACCTAAGCCTTAGATGCCTAAAGGCCTTAAATAAAATTCAAATCAATTCAATTGAGTAAGTGATTACTAATATACACAATTATAGTGGGAAAATACGTACAAACAATACGACTTCTTTGACAGTGACTCGAACCCAGGTCTAACAGTTGTAGTCTGGGTGTTCCAGAGGATTTCTGTGCAGATTAAACATTCTTCGCGTCTTAACTGAATTAGTTACTCATGCTGACAAATAAGCTATGGCTGTAGTATTCTAATAGACACACTCAGATCGAGAAATTGTGATATTGGGTGGAACCCGGACGATATTTTCTACAAACTTGTCAACAATTATCAAACACAAAATTCATTGTGTAAATAAATTTTACAGAAAATTTTGCTATTGCATAATTTTTTGGAATTTGTTCTTAATAGAAGTATCCGTATAAATGGGAGTTTCTTGACTTTCAACCAACAGTAAGTAGTTTAACTAAAGCGCACTGAATGTTGCATGTGCACGTAAATTGGCCGTTGCTGTGATAGTCTGATGATACAATAGAATATTATCCATTTGTGCCTTACGCATATCTGAATAGAACTTCGTTATGCATTAGTAGTCAGAGTTACAAAATAAAGAACCTTCATGTTAAATAACTTCACATCAGTGCAAATGAAGTTCTTGCGATATGGTTATTCATCATAAAATTAAAAAAAAAGTTAGTGTACACAATACAAAAAGGGGGAAAAATATGGTTTTATTTATTATATAAGTAGAATTAATGGACGCCATCTGTGAATGAGTATAGATACAACTACCAATTGTTGTATGACACAAATATACGAGCAATTTCACTCGTTACCAACTGACATTTGGAATACACTTTTCGACTGTAATCTGCATTTCTGAGAAGCTAAAAAAAAATCCGAATTGAGCGCATGATATCGTTGCAGTTTTCTCGAAGTGATGTATCTAAATAAAATCGATTTTTGAGTTACGACCACGTCCCTTTCGCAGAGCTCTTTTAGTTTGGTGGTTATCTTATTGTAAGAGAGTAGATATTTGTATGAACTGTCGTAACTCAACATAAGTATTATAAAACTCGAGTGCATTATAATAAAACTGTGATGTTATGGGTTTCTTCCCATACGCCGTTTACTATTTATATAATCTGGTATTGTTATTACGAAAATAAAATTACAAACCTTCCTCTTTTAAGGGAAATACGAGAAAATTTGTTGGATCTATGCTTTTAGAGTTTGTGGAAACGTAAATCGAAGTGTAAGTACGGGTTGCAGAAATGTCAGTACGTGACGGCAATTTAAACATTAAATAATATATCGTATCTTTAATGTATACGTGTTGATTATTCGGGAATTGGATGCCTAATATATTTTCTTTCATGCCAACATGCTTCATTCGTATTGTTTTAACTTGTTAGAGTTCTTACGTGGCAATTGCGACATACTTATATTTTGAACGTCAGTACGTGACTCCTGGTATTGTTCATTAATGATTTACAGAAAATTTATTGTGATGAGAAGAAAAATTTTGAATATTGTTTTGGTTCAATACTTGACTCGAACGCATCACGTGAAATCAATTTACTTTTCAGAAAATATTCTGCATCGTACAGCACTTTTCAAAGTACACTGAGGTCGCACACTCACCAGCTTGAGAGAGCGTCACCAACTGACCACACTATGTTAATAGTTTACACAAAATTTGTTTTGATTAGAATACAGTTTCAAATATATTTGGATTCAGCATTTGACTCTAACACAACATAAAAAAGCAATTTAGTTTTCACTAAGTATTTTACAGTGTAGAGCAAAGGCACCGATTATGAGACCATATTCTGGTTGTCCTGTTCACCACTGCAAAAACTCCTAGCATATTAGCTTTGCCAACTCCTGCATAGTTGCTGTGATTGTGAAGAGAAAAAGCTGATAAAGAAAGTAGTATTTATTTTTCGTAGGAGTTTTCTATAAAGTAGACTTAGATATTTCTTTGTTGGTACAGGTAAATTACAGTAAATAACTTATTCCATTATATCGTTCGATAGCATGTTATTAATAGAAGGAATGAGAAGGCTGTGCAAGTGAATCTAACGGGTTCTAAGATGCTGTTCCAAATTATAATGTCGGGCACTGAATTTCTTTATACAAGACCCCAACGGGTTCCTAAAAATGAGGTCCTACAAATACGCGTATTAGGCCTCTTCTCCCTCTGTCAGACTCAAAGATATGTGAATATGAGAAATCTCGTTGAACTGAGAATACATAAATGTTTACCTCGTCACCTTATAAAGCGCGGATATCTCCCATCTTTTAGCGTCGAAGGTCGTTAGGCAGAAGAATGGGTTCAATACTTACGTTCACATAGTTTACACTGGGCGGCCGATACCAAAAAGCTGACCAAAAGTCCAAACAAAGTAACTAGTTAGGGATATTTTCATGTTGGGCTTGTTACAGTACATCTGTAATGGTAAGAAAGTACTTATGAAAGTGTTTATTTCCTTTTACCTGTCCCAGAATAGGAATCGCAAAGCTACCTTTCGATTGGCATCGATTGTGTTACTGAGGCAGTAAACGACGTACGTCTTGAAAGTTGTATAAAAACTTTAGATTGAAGCAGATCATAATCAAATAAAATGGAACCAACGTCTGAAAGTAAGTAGGATATTATAACAAGAAGTTAGGAAATAATAATTTATCAAATACAAATTATTAGTAAAACTGTAATTGTTATTGATTTTTGTTAATTGAAAGCGTTAAAATACGATATGTAGTTATGAAAAAGTTATGCTGTCAGACTTATTATAAGTTAGAGTCAAATGTATGTTCGTTAATATAAAACAAAAAAAAATCTGTCTGAAGTTGTCTGAAGAGAAATGATTGATATACCGACACGACAAAGTAATTTGGCCAATATGCGGGAGCTATTTACTAACAAATAACAAGAAAAGCATTACAAAATGCAAGAATACAAAGGGGGTACCAAAAATAACCATAATTGCAACATTGCACGCGTGCATGTTGTAGTCATAATTCGTGCCTCTAGGTGTTGTTATCTTAGGGGTTTTAGAAGTCACTCTGCTGGGTGGCGTCAGTCTGTGTGGAATGATTAGTTAGAATGTTGATTTTAATGTTCTTACTCGCAGCGTTGTGCGATATTTGAAATGCACAAAAATAAGAAACAAAGTGTTTGAATGTAAAAGGTTGGTCTTGGAGAAATACTGGAACAGAGACCATTGATATAGCCCGCATGCCTTTAAGGATGGTGCTTTGGAAAAAATATGAATTTACGGATGGTTTACACGCTTCATAAAGGGCGACATGTTCATTGAAGATATGTCACGATCTGGCCGTCCTTCGACGAGCACACATGAGAAAAACATAAAAATTTACAACATGTTATTAATGAAGATAATCGTAAAACCGTTGACATTTCTAAAGGAACATACTTGTCGTGGTACCTGCCAGCGAATGTTATCAAACGATTGGGGATTAAGGTGGTTATCTGCCAACTTTGTGCCTCGTGTGCTAACCCAAATACTGGAGGATTCGTTGTTGGCAGCGACTTGAAGTTTGAACTGCATAATTACCCAAACTTTCTTGCAAAGATTTTAACTTGGGGTTAAGTCTTGGTGTTATGGGTTCGATCCAGGAAAGAAAGAAGTCTAAAACCAGTGGAAACATTGGAGTTAATAAAAATCGCAGGACGCTGGAAGTAGGAATACACACAAAGTAATAACACCAAGGACGAACAACTCCACACAGACTGACTCCACTTGGCAGATTGACGTGAGAAACCCGAAGTTAGCAACGACCCTAGAGACACGATCTGTAACAACCATACGAACGCGCGCAGTTTTTCCAGTTATTTTGGGGTGACTTCAAATATTAACCACTAAAATTGATTTAATTTCAGTGTTGATTCACTTCGGTAATAAACTGAAATTATAACACTCGAAACTCTTGGTATTTTTTATTGTCACATTTAAGGTGTATCCTCAAACAGGTTTTCACTCTTACTGTATAAACAGTATTTGTTACTGCATTTGCACCCCTTCCCTAACCTTCCACTGATGATCTCCACAACACTTGCACTTAATTTCGAAATGTAAAGTGGAACAGAAAACAAAATAAAACTAAGTGTAATCAGTAGCTGGAAGATTTTGGGAAGAACGAGTTCATGGATTCCTATTTGAAGAATTTTTCATTTGAACTAGTTCTTTTTAAGAACTATAGAATGTGAACGAATTTTATTTCATTTTTTCACTTCATTTTTAAATTTGGGAATATATTTTATGGACTTTGTGTTTAGGTAAAGTATTATAATTTTGACATACGGTACATTATATTTGACACCATTTGTACCATAAGTAGAAGTTTTAATGTTATCAATGCTAATTTACTTTATTTGTCTGGTCTTATATCCACGCATTTCATTCCTTTTTATTAACAATATATTACTGTTAATATTTCCATCCAATGCTTTATGAACATCTATACATGAATGAATTTTAATCAATACTTCTAGCGGAAAAATATTTGTTTCCTAAAACAAACTCTTACTTGGATGATACAACTGATAAACATACATTATTCTAATAGCTTTTTCTGTAACAATATAAGTTTATGTAATCTTGTTTTGTTTGTATGACCCCAGATTGTACATAAGCATATCAGATGACTTTGTATAAATGCGTTATAAACCATTTTTTAACATTCAACGTTAAAACGTTCTTGAAACGGTGCATTATTCCAAGAATAGGGGTTCTCTTCTTTTTCTAGAAACGTAATGTGCGAATCATAAGAAAGATGTCGATCAATTGTTAATCCTAAATATGTTAAACATTCCACTCTTTCCACTACTAAGTGTTTTGTACAGATTTTTTTCCGGTAGTTCTGTCTTTGACAAAGGATTGTGAAAGATTACAAAGACAGACTTCTCTAAGTTTAAGGACAAACAGTTTGTGCACAACCAATTGTATAAAGTAGACAGTTCTTCTTCTTCAATATGTTTTTAATTGATCTATTGAATCTGCTTTGTAAAATATTGCACTACCATCTGCAAATAATGTTATTTTCCCTTTCAAATTCAACAAGTGTACATCATTTACATCTATTAAGAATAACAAAGGTCCTAAGATTGAACCTTGGGGTACACCGTATTCCATTTTTAATTCATCACTTTCTTTAGCATTTATTGACACATATTGAGATCTATTTGATATATAACTTTTGAACCAATTGAGAGGTAATCCTCGAAACCCTATCATTTCCAATTTAGCTAGCAGCATTTCATGTTTGCGTGTATCAAAAGCT
Organism: Lepisma saccharinum; assembly: GCA_022664845.1. Taxonomy (NCBI): domain Eukaryota; kingdom Metazoa; phylum Arthropoda; class Insecta; order Zygentoma; family Lepismatidae; genus Lepisma; species Lepisma saccharinum. Next base: position 44,761 of record JAGDQP010002255.1, read on the forward strand.
TTTTTAAAATCTATAAATAGCCCTGCCGCTAATTTATCATTGTCCAAGGTTTCTTGTATCTCAACCAAAACATCAGTTACAGCATTTAATGTACTTGATTTTCTTCTAAATCCATATTGATAATGATATTGATTAAATTCCTTTTAAGCAGGAACGAATAAACGTTCTATTTTAAGAGGAACTGATAGTCTACTGATCGAATGCTTTAGGTTAAAATATTTTTGCAACAGACAAAACAATGCTATGACATGTGATTCACCATCCTTAGCCATCAACTCGTAACCATGATCTTTTTTCGTTACTGCTGCGTGGATAAATTTATCAATTATAAAAAAACGCTGAACTTTGAACGAGTTCTTTTCTTATCGGAACTTCTTTGAAAACTGACAACTCGAATACTATTTCTCTTATTCTAAATTTTCAGGAGAATATTGCATTTGTGCATATACAGTAGACGTTCATAACACATTCACTGAAATGAAAATTTAGCTCTTATTTTTCCCATTTCCTAAGATAAAGTCTGAAACATTCCATTTGACTTCCTTTATTTCTTTTTGGCAATAACACAATGCTTTTTTTCGTAACAGAAAGATTATACGGATATTTCTGGTTTTACATTTTAAATGTACCTATTAAACAATAATTTGTTAATATCTTCAAAATTTGTAAAATAGAATGACCTGAGAGAAAATTGTTATATTTCTTGTTAAAATTATTAAAGGACATTGCGATTGAGGGTTTGAATTATCACATAGCTTCAGAAAGATATAGAGAAGAGGAATATATGTATATATGTTAGGGTGTTGCAGACATTACGTACATATAATTATGATGCAAAATTGCAACGTAGTGTCAACCACATTCATGTAATTACTGGTCTTCATGGAACACCAGTTCTAGTTTCCCCACAAATAAAGTTGTAGCCTGAATGGTAAGCATCAAAATGAATATTTTTTGGCCCTTCATAAAGCTTTCGATACACGAACTGAATATTATTTTGTGTACCTGTTATCAGTAAAAGAGACTGTCATTGCCCGATTGAATGAAGGAAATTACAAAGAGTCGTCTTATTTGTACTTATTTAGACCCTCAATTACTCAAAAAAATGTCTGAGTAGTATCATGCTGTCTTAGTTCTACTGTTAATGGTATTACAAATATCAAGCTCTTATTTTCTCACGCTTTTGGCAGCCTATAACTTATTAAAAAGTATTTGCTCACCCTCGAAGGTCTATATTTATTTTCCTTAATTTTTATTTCATGGATCTCCTGAGGTGGTTTTGTTGGTGCTATTTTGCAGCACCCTGTATATCCACGAAATAGTCTCCACACACAGCCGTCTCCGAATCCATCGAATCTGCGCATTGATTATTGTTCCTTCAGTATTCAACAAGGCGAGTTACATCGACGCAGACAAAAGTATGAGATCCGCCTTGCCATTCAATGTCTTGAAACATAAGAACTAATTGCTATCAAAATTCATTAGCCAAAGTATCTTGTGTACTGACCCCGGCTCAAAAATGTAATTTCTGTGCGTAAATGTAGTCCTGGATTGATGTTCGTAATGAGGTCTGCCATTCTGGCGGTAACTTTGAGTAAAAGGATACAAAAACTTATGTGCTGTTACGACCAGTGGATGTGCACATTTGTTACTATGCGGGGATGTAGTATATATAGTATGTACAGAACCTCTACCTATATAATTATGTTAACGTGTTTTGTTTCTCTTCGTTGTTTTCTACAGCTCAGCATTACTTGAAAAGTATAGTACTATTATTTCCCTGTTTGTATGCGGCAAAGAGCACCACAGAGGGCTCAGTCTTCTCTTCTGTATTAATAATGATTCCTACTGTCTCTTTCTATAATTGATAACCATATGTATTCCAGTTTAATTATACTAAGATTCCTTCCGTAACAAGAAATTCCAGAAAGTACACACATACATTTCAAATTCAGTGTATTTCGCATGTAATTAGTTTCCATTCGAACGATTAATTCGAAACTATAATTTATCATATATAATTTTTCACTTTTCTATCAATAGTGATTTATTGGTTGTTTTTTTCCATCGTTGGTTTATTTGACTTTGCTTAAAATAATAATTTTCTGTAAAGTACTCCAACTCAAAACAAGTTTAACTTGTCTTTCAACCCTAGACTAAATGCTATATCACACATAAGTTGCCGTAGTCCATGACGTTCCTTTTCAGACTGTGACCATAAAAATTCGTGGAGTCGTTCTTTTGTAAATCTCACATGATGTGCCTTTCCCTCCCATGCTCCGACAGTGCCGTCTTGAAAACAGACCATATCAGTCGCGGCTTGTCGACCGCGATCCTTCGGCTTTCCTCGTAGTACACGAAGCGATACGAAATTGACGAGAAACCAAAACGCGAGGTTGTGGTTTAGATTGTTGTTGAGCGAGGCTGTGTGGCAAAAATGATTGAAGAACAATTGATAACGTTAATGCAAGAGCACGAATGCTTAAGTCTCTCAAAAAAGTATAAAAAAGTTAGGGTCTAGTCTCGGGCCTAGTCTTGGACCTAGACTTGGGCCTAGTCTCGGGCAAGAATTCCTAGGCGTCTTCCCGCGATCTCGCATAGCATTGCGTTCAAGATCTAATTGATCTCACCATGGAATTATATAATGAATGTGTACACTAGGTACAAATTGTACAAGTACAGCAAATCTAACAGATTTGGTAATCAAGTTTGCCTTGCATGGAAGTAGAATCCTCTTAGGCTCACTGATATTTTCTCCTAGGTTGAAGTAAATTCTTTCGACAGATTCTGTAAACAGAACACCATTTTCTGTTTACAGTTATAACAAAAACTATAGAATGGATTGAGGGAAGACGCCACGTATTTTGATCTTATATACTACCGCTGAGAGTACGTAACTAAGTAGTGCAGATTTAGTATATCCTTCCTTGTTCAAAATCCAAACTTACACCAATGATATTCATAAATTTCTTACAACAAATGTTCCTGCTAGGTTTTCTATATAATCCCAGTAATACAGTACAGTTAAAAGGTTGAATGTGAAAACCACACACATTCATTCTTCGGCCATTTTGGCTTTTTCATGTGTTCTTAATAAACAAAAATGAGCTCTACAAGATGGTGCAAAAATAACTCGTGTCACACGCTGCAAATGCATTATGCGACTGGTAAAATGGTATGCTATTTTATATCTTGCGCGAAAACAGTATACGCTCAGGACGTGTGTGTTGTTTTTTGCACGAAATACTTCATAAAATGTTGTTTGCTTGCGTAGCAAATTCACTAGGTACTGTTGTTGACTGCTTGCTGAAGGTTACACTCTACGTCACTGGATGAAACTATCTATGTTTCTTCAAGCAAGTTTATTATTGCCCGTGAACACTTTTGTGGTGATTTCACGAATTTTCGTTCTGAACTGACTAAGACTTAAAAACATACGCCGCTATTTGTGTTTCAGATAACAACGTACAAGATGATGGTTAAATCTCCAGGAATCAACATAGTACGCTGTTTCTAGACATGACAGTGATAAATATGCTAATTTCTCTTGCCTGAAACCAGGAGCAGAACCACTTACGGATGTAAAACCACCAAACTTGTTCAACAAACCTATTCCGGTCAATATGAATAAAGTTCGAGATGTACAAAAGTTATTGCCCCTTATCCCTCTATTACATCAAGAACCTATTACAGAAATTATGCCCAAAGGGAGCAACAGACAATATGAGGTATCCATAAGCAGTATTATTACTGATTCAGAGTAAGGGGTTTCTTTCCTTTTTCAGCTTTTATTGCAGTACAGTACACATTTTTTGGTGTCGGGGTGTTTCTTATATATTACTCTCCATTTGTATCACAGTGTCTATTAAAGTGCATGTACAAAAATAAAACAAAAACAGAGCTCTCCTAACAGGACAAAGTTTAAATATTAGAGTTTCGTACTAAAACAACATATGTGCAGAACATTTATTTATTTAATGCAGCAAACTGAACATAATTACAAAACATTTTTCTTTGGTATAAGATGCGGAGTCGCTAACACAAAATACTGACAGGCTAAATTTACATCCTGTAATTTTACAAACAGTTTTTAGCTTCTCCTAAAAAATCTGTGTTCTTGGACGTGTGTGGTTTTCGTACTCAGCCCTTCAGTTGTTCATTGATATATGACTCAGTATATTAATATTAAATATCTTTCTTCTTTGTATTATACAAAGTCTGTTTTCTTTCTCTTGAGTATTATTTACCCCTTGTTCTATTACCTCCTATTCTTCTCTGTCTACGAGTCGATATAAGGAATTTCAGGTTTCTTCTTTACATTCGTTAGGCGCCGTATTCTAACAGTGCGACATTAGTACTAAGTCTAATATAAGTCCAAAATTTTCAATTCAAATTCGACGAATAGAAAAGCTCAAAGTGTCAAAAAAATATTATAATTTCCAGAATCATCTGTTTACCGACTAAAATACAGTCATATTGCAGCTCTCCTGGCAATACTTTATATCCCGTTACTGAGTGCAATTTATAAATATTCAGTTATTTAAAATTGTACCTTTTTGGGGAAACTTGATTTGTAGTAGGATGTTAATTCAACGTGGAGTGAACTGTTATTTTCAACTATGGTATAGATTTGGTTTCGAGGGATTCTTTCTAATTTAATGAAGAAAAAAATAATTAAAAGCTAATTGAATACAATTAACTATTTTTTGTGTCCTTTTTGTATGTCGAAAACACGCTGAATTCCAACGTATATTCCAATGAAAATTTGATTTCATTGATAGGACATTAATATGATGTGTTTTTAACTTATATATTGAACTGTGCCCTGGATTATCTTTCCAAGTTAATTACATAAAAATTCTTCTTAAAAGTAAATATAATAAAATTAGCTACATTTCTCATGTTCTTTATTTGCGTGTTGAAAACAGCGTGTGACTGGTGAAAACTCTGAAGAAAAATAATCTCAGTCAGGATGGTCGGTAGCTGAGATCCAAACCAGAACTTCGGAATTAGAAGTCTACACTCTAAAGGTACATATCTATATGATAAGATAAAATGAAGTGTATGGGCGGTAACAGCACTATGGCTTACGCCCGTCCCGAGCATATCTATACGAGACCAGAAATAGAAGATTGACAGTTACTTATCAGGAAGCTAACTCTAAACAGCGTATGGATTCGTTCCAGATCAAAGGGGAAGAGTTTTCTTTCCTTGACACAATTAGATATTTGCACTTTCTATTTTGGAGAGTATATACCTACATTTGTTTAGTATTGTAAATTAAGGATTGAGAAGAGAATATCTGGGAATATAATATGGTCAGATAGTTCATGAGTGTAGTTTGGAAGGTTGATGTGGAACACATGTCGTTCCAGTAGACTTATATAATTAAAATATTTGAATTTAGATTCGACAGCAATGAACATATTGAAAAGTTCGGAATACAAGAAGAGCATGCACACAATCATTACGAGCTTCCTTGAGTACTTAATAAATTGATGATGTAAATTAACTAATTAAGTATCTGAAATATATATAATTGGAAACACACTTATACCCTTCTTTAACATCTTCCAACAAACATTTATCTATATATTAAAAAAAGTTTGCTAAAAAGGTATTTGCCTAGTCCGTCCGGCCGTTCTACTGCACCAATTTAGATCATTCTTTTTTTTTTCGGATTATCACGTAGATGAACCATCAAGAAACCGCATTCCTATCCGTCACTAAGAACTGAAAGAGAAGTGTATGAGTGTTCTCCCCTACACTTAGGAGAGTTTGGTTATGATAAAGGGGGTGCAGCCCCACAACCCTTCCCAAGTTAAGGGCGCAGCCCGCCACGTGGAAGTAAGTAATGTTGAATGACTATTGCCAACATATTCACCCCGCATCAACGGGCGGGGACTTTTGCTTGTACAGTATACAATTTTGAAAGCGTCATCATTGAGAGATATAAATATTTATTTTGTTTTGTGCATTCACTTTGACAACAAGATGAATTGCTTCTCTACACGTCATCCGAAGATTTAAATATAGTATTGCTTTCCTTTTGAGATAACGCATATTCCAGGAAGGAGTTACGTCGAAGAACAAGAAGGAGCTGTTTCTACAAGGTGCCAGAAGATTGTCAAGGATCCAACTAAATTCCCGTATAACGTTACTCGTCTCATCTGAACATCCCCATGTCTTCTGCAAAAGCTCAACTCCCTCGCGCCCTCAAGTGTCGACAAAGTGAAATTGTCAGCGGAAATACCCTCGATTCAGTTGAGAGCATCTGATACTTGATGCTGTCAGCTCTTTCTGTAGATGAGAGTTGATGGTGGTTGGGTTTTGCAGGTGGCATCCGACAGGTCGATGTCATTCTGGGCTCTAACTAGTGACTGCTGTTTGTCTTTCTGCCAGGTTTGAATTTCTCTCTCTCGTTGTCTCTCTCTCTCTCTTTCTCTCGCACACACACACACACTCATCTCTCTTTTTCAAACCACATACACACAGACGGAGAGAGAGAGTTTGGGTCTATAATTAAAGATGACAGATTCTAGTTAAGCTCACAATTTTTAAAGTGACAATTTTTTTTAAACTAATAAATTGGCGTTGTATTAAATTTAATGATTTTATCAGATGAGTAAAATAGTGAAGGTGTTTTCAATTTGATTCATTCGATAGCTTAGTGGTAACAATTTTGGACTTAGGATCGGGACTTAGTTCGAGTCCGGCTGTGCCATATTGACTGATATATTCCAAGTGATGCCGGTGAGGTACTTAGAGAAAAGACCTGACCACTACCATTCTTGTTCCTAAAACAGTACCAGAAGAGCCCCAAAGACAATTCATAAATAAAATAATCCCTTTCTGGTCCATGAGAATATACGTTAAATAAAAAATGACAAAGAAAAGACGTTTATTCGCGAAAATTGCGAAGAATGGTTGAATGCTAGTCAGGTCCTGACTATTATTTCCAAATAAAGATAATAGAATTACTTCTATTCACTCAATTGCATTTATATTCGATTTTGAACCCCGCTAGTCATTTCTATAGATCCAAGATATACCACCAATTGCGAAATTGGTATACATAACATTAAAATTTTGCTGTTTCTAAATTATATTTACAATATAGTTTACTGAATAAAATGACTTACTTGTTTCTTCATTAATAGATTTAAAAAAGGACGTTAGATTATCTCCAACTTTTCTAAAGTACCGGTTAATATTTTTAAAAAATTGCCCCACCTTAAAAAGAAGTTAATGGGGTAAGAAAATACCTATATTTGAATTTAGACAGTTTGACTTCTTGACGTATGCTTTACAGTCATTGCAGGTACAGTCTAGTAGAGGCTGATATAATTGGGAGAGTGCCAACAGAAGTAAAATCTGTCATCAGAGAGAAAGCATATGGACGATAATTCACACGAAAAAAAAACTTCATTTAGCCGCCCCGAATCAACCTCCAACACATTTATATTATTGTTGAAAGACAAAAGGAAATTGTTTCGCATTTAAAGAAAAGCATAAATTGATATTATCGACATTCATAAAAATAAAGATTTTAGTCTCGATCGAGACGAGAGTCTTGAGAGGCGCGTTTCAGTCTCGTTTCGAGCCTCGAGGAATAAAAAGTCTCGGTTTTGGTCTCGTCTCGGTCTAGGAAGCATGCCTGTCGACACCAACCAACGACTTCCCGAATGCTGGTCAACGCTCTTCTAGATGAAAGCTATGCCTACTCCATCCTTGCTCTCAATTAGTGATGCCGACGTTGTAGCCGTGTGGGCTAGGGCGCTAACCCAAAGACTCGAAAGTCCCGGGTTCGAATCCCGGCGAGGGAATGGATCTTTATGATTGTGGATTTTAGTCACGGGCCGAAGTCAAAAGCTACTAGAAAGGCCCATACAAAAATAAAGTTTTTACTTAAGTAGGGACAAAATTGTTCCTTCTTTTCCTGAAAGAAAAGATTATTAGTTGTGCGGTCCAAGTACCCAAGAAACTGGAATTAATTTGAAAGTGAATGTAAATTACTTCAACCAAATTAATAAAAGTAAGCTTCCTGAACCACATGCAAATTAAAATATACGCTACACTGTGAATTTCCTGCTTTTAACATTCAAATTGTATTGTTTTCTATGCTCAGGCTTTTGAAATTTTCTTTCATTTTCATGTGTGGGATTTTTGTTTGAAAGCTGATTTTGTACACTATTAGATATTTGTAACTGAAAAATATTTCTTGGAGGAACACTACTATATACTCTGTCTGATGTTTGTCCCTTATCCTCCAACTTTATTCTCTTTAAATTTTGACGATTTGTGTTAATTTTTCAGTAGAATTTTTGTCGATGCTTCGAACCTATGCTTAATTTGTTTAAGGTCTTGCTCGAGAACTTGCTTGCCTGGGAATAATTATTGCATTGAAGATTAGATTAACTATTGTAGAAATAGTGCATTGTGTTTTGTTTTACTATGTTCTGTCATATTTGTTCATTTATTTATATCCTTGACTTTAAGATGTCAGAAATTAGCTCATATCTTGATATGAAGTGGACCAAGCGACCATAGCTCAAAACTCGCGGCCAATCATCCTGATTGTTTTTCCTCATTCACACCAGACAAATACTGCGATAGTACATTCAAAATAGGCCTGGCCAAATTCCTTTCCGAGTGGAATAGTTTCTGTAAGTCGTGATTTATTTATTTCATCGATACAACAGGCCTTAATGCCTATTTATAGCATCTACAATAATTGTTATATTTAATGACAAATAATAAACAACTTTACCCTTTTCTTTTCTTTCTTGTCCAGTTTTTTTTTTTTTTTTTTTACAATAAGTATATTCTGTATCAATTTTCTTTAAAGTTCTTCCGAGTTTCCAAATAGGCCCAAATGGAGGACTAAAGGCTTGACGCCATATCCGGTTGGTTGCCGTAGCAGCGGCGGGGGTCAAGTCTTAACAACAGTAAACAGTCAAGTAAGTTTGATGGTAGGAACGTAGACAGTAACTTGTGGAAGTAATGGCTGATTTTTTTTTCTTTTTCTGGTTTTCATCCTTTGAAAGCGACATGTCTCTCTTTCATTGTAACGTTTGCAATCTGGTACGAAGCACATACCCATGATGAATTATTATTATCGAAGAAACTACATAAACCAACCACTGTTGTTTAGACTTGAACATGGCGGATTACCATGACAACCAACCGGATCTGACGGAAGACTTTTGTGGTCTATTTGCACAATTCTTACCTATTACATTACATGTAGCACTAGTTCTCCATGTAGGAGACACATTAAATACATTTGTTCGAGCTTTTCAGCAGTAGAATAGGCCACTATTTCCCTTGCTTGTTCTGAGGGACGGAACCTTAATAATTATTTTTGCAGTTAATTCGGTACAGTCTATTTTATTGTGCAAAAGTCTGTACAAGAAAAGTAAGTCGTTTAATATTCGTCTTTGTTCAAGTTTCTGAAATTTAAAGTTATCAATTAAATTGTTTTGAGATTCGTATTCCGGGTTCGTTTGTATGTGAGAAAACGTAAAAATTTGCTTTTTACGTGTTCGACCTTCTGACAACTTGCTTTCATAGAGGTATTCCATATAAGTGAGGCATATTCAAGTTCGGACCTAACATAGAAATAGTAAAGAGTTTTCAAAGTGTTATCATTTGCAAATTCTTTGGTTGCTCTAACAAGAAATCCTAGGTTTCTATATGAATCATTGGCTATATTTATCACACGGGGCGAAAAGTTAGTTTATTATCGAATGTAACACCTAAATCTTTAATTGTATCATTTCTTTTAAGCTTATTCCATTGACCGAATAAGTGAAATCGTAAGTTTTTTCCCGTCTGATATATGTCATGGCTTATTTCAAGTCTATTCTTAGAACACCATTTCATTATACTTGACAAATCTTATTGAAACTGTAGACAGTCATCCAAGGACTTTCCATTAACAAAAATGTTCTAGTCGTCTGCAAATAACAGCTTACGGGAATTTTGAATATAGTGTGGTAAGTCATTAATAAATAATGAAAACATAAGTGGACCAAGATTAGATCCCTGAGGAATACCGGAACCGACATAAAAGCAATTGGTTTTATATTCTTTATATATAACGGATTGTCTACAGTTTCTTCAATAAGATTTGAAGAATTGGATCATAGAAGGACTAAAACGGAATGTGGAAAGCTTTTGAATTAGTATATTATGGTCTACAGTATCGAATGGTTTCTTAAAATCCGTGTATACAACATTTACTTGTTGTTTATTGTCCAAGGTGGAAGCTATGAAGTCTGTAATTATAGCCAGGTTAGTTACAGTAGATGTAAGTACTGTAACATCTCTGTAAAAAGCCATGTTGATATATTGATATTGCCGGCTTAACATGCTGCATGACCTGATTATAAATGACACTTTCAAATACTTTAGAAACCGTTGACAATATGGCTACTGGACGATAGTTGTTCACTTTATTTCCATTGCCTGCTTTCGGAACTGGGCATATAATTGATTCTATCCACATATCCGGAAAGATACTTGTTCTTATTGGTAAATTAAATAACGTATATAGCGGTTCTTTAAAAATATCACTACAATCCTTCACAATATAAGCTGGTATATTATCAAGCCCAACTGCCTTATTCGGTTTCAGTTTCTGTGTGGCCTTTTGAATGTCACTTATACTTATTTCTAAGACGTGGAATATGTTCTGACATTGCTCCTGCGAGTAGTCTTCATCAAGTAAATTGTCAGTCGTTTTAGTTGAGGAAGATTTATTGTAAATAGATTGGAAATGCTGAGCAAAAGCAGTGGCTACCTCATCATTGCCAGTCAGACTCTGTCCCTCATATAGCATGGATATTGGGGAAAGATGGCGTGATTTACATTTGATATAGGACCAGAAGTGCTGTGGGTCTTGTGCAATATTATTTTCAGCATTAGAAATAAACGCATTATGTGCTGTTTCTATTTCCTGGTTCACTTCCTTACGCAGTTTGCAGTACTCGTTATAGTTATATTGATGATCGGTCGTTCCCTTTCCTTTAAGCCATTTAACGCGATGACGCCATTTTATTTTTATTTTGTCTATTATACTTTTTGTAAACCAGCCAGGGATATTTAAGAGACAGGCCTAGAGGAAACAACACTGACCGAGCCCTTGTGGTCCAGGTGGTAACCAATTGGCAAGGAAATTCTTGCCAATTGCATCAGGAGGACTGTGGTATCTAAAGGAGAAAGCGCTTCATTTGCGGTTAAATATAAAATCTTAAAACTCACATGAGAGCGGGACTTTTATTTTTACTTTTTAGATTGAATTGTTTGTCCATTTTGCTTTGGTTTTTTTTATGGGGTGGTGGAGAGCAATACACTGTTAAACGGTAAACGATCTTTTTAACATGTTTTCAATTATATTTTATAAGTATCTGAAGTGAATTAACTTTTAATTCTCAGTGATACATTATTACTTACTTACTTAGTCTATGGTTTACGGAACTCGTAAATTCATCGCCGCAGTAACAAAAGTTCTCCATAGGATTATATTATTCGAGTTTAGTGATACATTATTGCTTAAACTTAATCAACCAACTATATTTTTTCTCGTTAAGGGGTGTTAATGTGAACATGAGTTAGTCGGGGTCCAACAAAATATATTGAAAACAATGAATATGTACAAAAAGTGTTTAGGAAGCAGTCGTTAAAATTGGGAACATATGCTGCTTGAAACTTCAGCTTATGTTTCAAGCTGATTATTCATTATGCATTCTAAGCACATTATCTTGTTTCTGAGAATCAAGGAAAATTATTATTTAATGAAGTCAGTAGGATAATTAAGAGCGACGAATATACCAAGTTGATGTCTAGCTCAAAACAAATTCCAGATTCCTCTTCTAATTTAAACGGATGAAAAATGTTATATTGTTCATTTATGACACCTGCAAAACTTTTCCTGGATTTTTAAATCATTAAAATCTAATAATACTTTCGCACTAATACTGCCAGAGGATGCATATTCTAGTGGAGAAGTCATAATAAATAAGAACAAATTTGACTAACATGCACAAGATTTAACAACACATCCAAAGATATTAGCATTTTTACGATAACGTTTTGGAGAACAAGAACTAAAAATGCTTTTCTTGTAGAATCAGAAGTCAAAAATTACTAGACATTCTTCTTATAAAGTTTTATCTTCAATCCATTTCAAAGGTGACCATTCTATTTGATTTGTATGTATGGGCTACAGAAAGAGCCATGTATCTTCCTGAAGACTCTTGAAATAAATGCTCCGATTTTAAAGAAACTTTTTTTGTATTTGTTAACGACTGAACTCTGGGGCTTCAATCTAGAATCTTCTTCGAGTTCTTAAAAAAGAAATGACGAGACTCAAAACAAAAAGAATCTATTCGTGCTTATTACAACCAAATTTGACGCTATGAGGAAAGAGTTAGCACAGTGGCGTATTTTAGCCCTAGAGTCAATGCACTTTTCAAAAGTTGTGTATTCATTTGTTTATTTACAGGGCGCTTTATATAATGAAGGAACTAGAAGAAGATTTTCTGCATTCATTGATTAGTCGTTCATGGATCTTATTGGATAATTTATCAATTTCTGAATTTTTAATTTAGTGAATGTTTCCCTAGTAACGAGATAATATTATTGCAGAGTCTATTCCGACTATGCCTGCAATTGTGGTGAAGGACATTGCTGTGAAAGTTTGAATCAAATCACATTTCCAAGTTAGTTTCAGTTTCCATGGTAACGATACAAAATAATGTTTCGTTGAGCAGAACTTTCTTAATAACACACTGATTTCCGTAATGTATTTTGCATTTTATAGAGAACGTACTAATACTGGTCTCGTAAAAGTACCTTCAAGATACGTAGTTCTGTGTCGCATGGTAACTTGCCCGGAACACACCTAATCTAAAATATTAATTTAGAGTTCACCAAATAAAACAGAACAAAATTCAAGTCACCTTAGTGAAGTTAATTTCAAACTTAAATCAAGCTTGATCAAGCAAACGTTAGTACACACAAACAAAAATTAAGCTTGTCATAAGCTTGCTTGCTATTTGGGTGGATTAAAGGCATATTTCTTTGCAACGATATTTCGTACGGCACATGTGGAACATGATAAAAGTAAAAGTTATAAAATATTCCTTTTAGAAATAGAAAAGATGTTATAAAAGAGCAGTAGAGTGAAAAAAAAAGAAACGAAAATTGTTTTAAACAAATGTTGGAAAGATTTTTCCTCCTAGGCAAAACAAACGAAGAGACAAAAATTGTGTCCCCTAAAGGCCTGACTTCTCTTGTGAATTCTTTGCAAGATTCTCCAACTCTAAGACAATTGCAATGAGGCGTAAATAATCTATTCCACGAAACTTTCGGAAAATAAATGTAAAAGACAAAAGAAATGATCATTTCCTTTTTCGTTTCTTTCTCTTATTTTAACGTTCCTTTTTTTTTTATCCTTCCGCCATTGTGTGTTTTTTTTTCCTTCGAAAGAGAAAATAAGAACCACCCTCCCCAAGTCCAGTTCTGTTTTCCTTTCAGTGGTTGGTCTTCTGCAAACCATGACAACTTTGCCCCCGCATTGGAAATCCTGACCAGAATCTTAAAGAACCCCGTTGTATTCTGGGCAACGGTGAAGCTTACAATGGAATTTTTCGTGCAGTGTAAAGCGAATTTTATATCCCCGTTGAGAATAAGTAACTTCTAGCTGTCACTATTTAAAAGGACAATATACATATGCGAAATACTGGGCGTTTATTTCAGTTTGTTTTTTTCTGTATATTTTGTATGTAAGTTTATGTTTGAGTGCATGTGCGTTTATGGGCGACGTTGTTAAGTCTGAAAATTACCTTCTTTCTTCTCACCGGAGGAACAGAACAAACACATAAACAAATGGTTCCAAAGCGAATTCAACGTATAACGTCACCATGAAAGTATACGAGTTCTACATGCTAAGAGTCTGTGTTTGTTTTAGAATAATTTGTCTCCTAAATACTTGCTTTTTTAATGTTAATATATTAAGAAAACTCAAATAGATAGCTTTCTGTGGCATGTTTAGTACTAAGTAAATTGCTCTCACGTGCAGAGAATTGAATTTACAATCTCAGAGGAACAGAAATAATTTGAGAACATGTATTCGAATTGTTTTCATAAAAACTAGGTAGCTATCGTGACGTCATCAGCAAGATATTCCACTCAAATCGATCTCTTGTTTTTGGCTACGTTAGTTTTTTTTTGTGACAGTATATTTTCTTTTGGTGTATAACGTTTCCGTGAATATACCAGCTATGTAATAGTGCAATCAGAGTGTACAGTTTGTCTATCTATATCAAGCAATTGCTTTTTTTACACGTTTTATATTAACTTGCTCTGTAATCATCTCTGGTACAAATCTTGTAATTGATTTTTAACTCACTTTTCATCATCCGACTTCTTTAAAACTTTGTAAACTTGCTTGCTTCCGATGACAATACAATATTCAATCATTAGATATACGACAAAATAGTCCAGTTAACTGTAATTAATTAATAAATTAAATAATTGAACATTATCCTCATATGCACGCAACGCCGCATCTATTATGTGAAGTTCGAGTTGCCTATCGCGCAGAGAGTTTAACGTTCATCTATTATACATAAAAATTAATTAAAAAGGATTTTTTAAAAAGACGCTTTTTTAAGATGGGCTAAAAAGTAGAAGGTAATAAATTGAATAGTCTTATGAATCGAAAAACAAAAGCGTGGGTGCTCTTGCTTACCTTATCATAAAATCATAATATCTAAGAACACCCACGCCTTTATTTTCCGATTCATAAGATTAATTTAATTTATTACTTTTTACTTTTTAATCCATCTTAGAAAAGTGTGTTTTTTTTAAAAATATTTTTCAATTATTTTTTTTCTGAGGTTTGGGTTTGTTTTTTACTTCGCGTCGTCAATCATGGACGCGCGGAGTGATACAAGTGGTGCACCGATAAGTTTTCAAGTTACTGGAAGTCATCCAGGTTCTTCAAATATTTCATCTCAAAAATCATCATCTCATCAATCTAATAATGTCTCATTGAATGTTAATCTACTGTAAATACTGAACTGAACAAAACCTTAGCAATCGTTTGACGCTATAGTAGGTTTAAATTTGGAGGACTATTTACTCCGAATCGCTCAAGTTATCGGTCCAGAAAATATTACTCACGCATCGAGAATTGCAGGGAGCTGGGTGTATATATATATAGCTATTCCTACCTTATTGGACAAACTGTTGGATCTAGGTGGCTTTACAGTAAATGGTGACATTTTTGTTCCTTGCGAAAATATGTTCAATCTGCTACGAAGGTGATTTTATCGCATGTATTGCAAGACATACCAGACACAGTTTTAAGTGCAGCTTTGGCCGCCTATGGTAAAATCGTTAGGCCTTTTAATGAGATCTCTATCGGTAAGCAACATCAATCACTACCGCACATCAAATCTTTTCGAAGATTAATGTATATTTTTTTTTCAAAACCTGAAACAGTTTCTGCCTCTATTCCCATTACGTCGGAAGGAACATATTACACAGTATTTATTTCTAGTGACGAAATGAAATGTTATTCGTGCAATCACGTTGGGCATTCTAGTCGGTTTTGCCCTTTAAAAGAGAACTCTCTATCAACCAACACGAGAAAGCAGCAAGTTTTCAAAACGAAAAACCAAAGAGAGATTCTGTATCGACTTCTGAAGTACAGTCTTCCTCTGTTACTGCAAACGCCAAGGTTAAGGTTTAGGAAACAAATTTCCCTTCCCTTCCTCCAATCTTTCCCTGCTAGCTATGACCTTGAACACAAATTCAAAACAAACAGCTTCTCCTCAAATGACGAAGTTAGCGTCTCCTATTGTGCAAGAAAGACAAGCTATTTCTTCCGTAGCCCCTGCAGAGACTTCTGAGTCAAGCGAAGTTTTGTCTGTCTGTCCGACAGAAGAAGCTACCGAATTTACCACTGTTTCACAGCATGAATCAATTTCTCCCTCCATTCTTTTGCATTTCGAATCTGTTTCAATTATTAATCAGTCTCAAACCTCCTTTGAAGATAAAGTTTGGATGCTTCGTCCCCACCGTTTGTACATCCATGGATGTAATCCCAGAAACCAAATCCTAACAATCCTATAGATTTAACTTCACATCTTTCTTTGAGTGGAGGAGTAGGGAAGAAAAGACCTAGCTCTTCCACCTCTATAGACAGTTCCATTAAAAAACAGAAAACTGTAGGTGTTAGTGATGACACGTCATCCGTTTTTTCGGATATGTCATTTTCATCCCTTGAGCACCTTGATGAGTTGGAAGTAAAAAGATAATCTCAGTGGTGTGATGTATCTAACTGGACTGGGGAACAACTTCAATAATTCTTGGGTCGCAATAAAAGTTTTAAAAAATCATGCCTTTGAGAGATACATTAGAACAAAAAATCCTGATGCTACTGACAATGACCTACGAAGACGCATCCAGCGTATAATTAAAGCTATTGAAAATGAAAGTGTGTAAATTAGTTTTGTTAACTTTTGTGATTATACCTTTTATGTTTCTAATGGTGGGAGTATTTTCGTTGAATACAAAAGGCCTAGTATCAATGCAGAACCAACTTGCTCTCAGTTATTATATACAGCATTGTTCCGTTGTATATATGTACAAGAAACTAATTTATCTACTGCACCTATTAATTCTAAGTTAAGTGAGTTTGATTTTTGGACTAATCTACCTGTAAATGAAAGCTACAGAACTGCTACTATGATAAAAAATAATTTGTTAACTTTTTAGAATGTTTAAAGGCACACGACTATTATAGAAAGTTATTTACATGCTTTGATAATTCAGTCTGGTGATTATACGTTTTCTCTTATCAATGTGTATATGCCGCAGGATGCGAATGCTGTTATCGCTATTTTATTGCGTTAGATTACGTTCAAACACTTAATTTAAACTTTTGTTTTCTAGGAGGAGACTGAAACGTAACTCTGGCTAGTATAGATCGATATAATTGTATGGAACACACACATAGGATAGTAGAACATATGTCATCTTTCTAGAAGAATATGATCTAGTTGATACTTTACGTATTCATAAACCAAACGCCCTACAGTATACCTATTACGGCAAGTTTAATCGCCTTCCCCGCAGTCGCCTGGACCGTTTTTATTTTTCAGGTATTTGCCACATTTTTTGACCTTCCCATTGTCATTCCTTCTTTTTCAGATCATGATGGAATTTTCTTTCATTTCCAACCCTTTCCTGTTCCCTCAAGAAGCTCATTTTGGCGTTTCCCTAACTATTTCCTGCCGTATGATGACTCTAATCAAGCTATGATATCGTTAATTCAACATTACTACTATTTGGCAACCAGTTCAGGTGAAATTCTTAGTCTATGGGACGCGTTTAAATAAGAAATTCAAGAAACAGCAAGACGTTTTGCAGTAGCTCAATGAGAAAAAGTAAAGCTGTCCTTTCATCGTCTTCAAGTTATAGAAAATGAGTTGGCTCAACTCATTTCTCCCTCTCCTACGACTACAAATGATATTGATTTATTTTGGTCTCGTAGGCTAAAATTACAAGAATTATATTTTCATCAAACACATGATTGTATTTTATCGGAAAAATTTGTAGTATCAAATGAATTTAATACCAGCTTCGATCAATTTTTCGGAGCAATTAAAACTAGAAAGGTTGCCCATAGTATTCAAAATTTATGAGTAAATGGACGCATGACTACAGACCCTACTCAAATTAGACTAGAAGTTCGTAATTATTATTAAACATTATATGTTCTAGTTGAAACGTCTTTTTCAAATTTCGACATTTGGAACTCTTCACCTTCCCTTTCTCCATTGGCCTTAGATCAGTGTGATGCTGTCATTACACAGAACGAGTTAAAAGTTGCGGTGTCTCAACTTCGTCACAATAAAGATAACGGGCTAGATGGCTTGACAGCAGAATTTTTTCAACATTTTTTGATATAACTATCTCCTCTTTATCTTCTGATGCTTCAAGCTTCCCTTCATCCATCTACCAAGCAGTTTTCATTCTATTTCCTAAAAAGGTGATCCTGTAGACCTGAAAAATTGGCGACCTGATGATTGTAGTTTTTACATTAGTAAAGATGATGTTTTCAACAGCTCCATGGTGTCTTCCAAGTTTACACTGAAACCTCTGGATCCATTTTAAATTCTGACAAACCAATAGGTCTTTTCTGCGGGGCCTGGAAAAGCAGGTCGGATACACCTCTGATCTTTTTGTGATCCAATAAAGGAGGAAAATTCTTAGAAGTCTCTTTGGGTAATGACCCTGAACGGGAAAGTCAGAATTGGGCTCCACTTCTCCAAGAAATATACCACATTCTATCGAGATGGACTCGTCTTTTTCCTTTCTTATCTTATCGCGGCCGCGGCCTGCTCGCCAATCAATTTGTAGATTCCCGACTAAATTACCGTTTGATTGTACACTCTCCTCCTTCCACTTTCGTTTCTACAATTGTACATCGTCTGCAATCTTTTGTCTGGAAAGATCATAATTGGCTACACACAAAATTTTTATATCAACATGCATGGCAGTGCATGAGCCAAGTTCTGCACATCAGAAAACGTCAGCACTGCCAGAAGCATGTTATACAGGAACAAGAGTTTATGGCAAAATCGACGATTTGGTGGCCCCATAAGAAAAAAAGATGTAAAAATAGGAATATGAGCTTTTGCCGTTAAGGAGATATGGTAAATGTGTGCAGATGTACAAAATTTCATATTCGTATCTCAAACTATGTTCTAGTTGTGGACCCCTGAAATTGCACATTTTAGACTAACTGACTCACTCACACTCACTGACTGACTCACTCATTTTGTTTAGGGTGTTTGGAGTAAGCTAGAAACATGAAATTTGGTATGAAGGTAGAGGATGATAAGTAGATAAAGGAAAAGTTCCGACATTTTGAAAAGGTCGCCATATTGGATTCAAAATGGTCGCCAAACCAAAATTTCAAAGAATACACAGCCTAAACGACTAAAGATAGAAAACTGAAATTTGGTATGAAACTACATCATTGATAGCAAATTAAGAAAACTTTTTAAAAAATTAAAAAAGTCGCCATTTTGGATTCAAAATGGCCGCTAACCCTAAAATTTTAAAGAATACACAGCCTAAACGGCTGCCGCTTGAATAATGAAATTTAGTTTGACAGTACAACATTATTAGTAGATTATGAAAATATTACAAAATATCTCTAAAGACGCCATCTTGGATCCAAAATGGCCGGCGTCATAAATCCATTTTCCAACTGCTTGATCCAGAGATACGAAATTTGGCATAATGA
Organism: Lepisma saccharinum; assembly: GCA_022664845.1. Classification (NCBI taxonomy): domain Eukaryota; kingdom Metazoa; phylum Arthropoda; class Insecta; order Zygentoma; family Lepismatidae; genus Lepisma; species Lepisma saccharinum. The sequence goes on from JAGDQP010002255.1 coordinate 64,091, forward strand.
TGTATTATCAAGAGTAGTTTAGGAAAACATAACAACGTTTTAAAAAATTCACCATCTTTGATTCAAAATGGCAGCTGAAATACCATTTTCACATCGTTCGAGATAGAGAAATGAAATTTGGTATGACAGTGTATCATCACGAGTATGTCACGAAAATATAATAAAACGTTAAAAATGTGTCCATCTTTTATCCAAAATGCCACCTAAGCCCCACTTTATAACGACTGAAGCTAGAGAAACGAAATTTGGTATGAAGGTGTACCATTACGAGTAGGTTAGAATAAATTCGGCTCGTCTCCCCTACTAGGGTACAGTTCCCAGCTGGAGTCTGATTGCGATAAAGGGGTGCGGCCCAGCGAGGCCATCTTGGAATTCTGGGGGCAGCGCCCCAATGAGGCGAAGCGAGTATATACATTACACAAGTGTAAAAAGCTGCGAAATACGAGCAAAAGCACCAGGGGTGCAAACTGTCCAGTCAACTC